>SJXQ01011991.1:2031-27155 GCA_006408695.1 Aepyceros melampus | reverse complement strand
GATGTGGGGGGGGCATGGTCTTGCAGAGTTCTAGCCTGGGTACCAGCCACGGAGGCGTTCAACATCCCACAGTGCACAGGCCGGCTGCACAAAGAGGATGTCTCCAGCGTCCAGTGTCTTGTCTTAGAAATGGAAATTTGACTTGTCTTAGAAAGTTGCTCAACTCTAGCATATAGGGTCAGGGTGCCCTGTTTCCAGCTCTGTGATTTCTCCTCTTGGTTCCTGGGTTGGGAAGATCCCCTAGAGAAGGGAATGGCAACCCACTCCAGTATTCTTGCCTGGAGAATCCCATGGACAGTGGAGCCTGGCAGGGGATACAGTCCATGGAGTTGCAAAGAGTCGGACACAACTGAGAGACTGACACTTTTTCTTGATTGATTATGACTGACTTTGCTGCAAAGAAGTTCAGTATTTCCTGGCTCGAGCTAAAGGAGGCTTCTACAGAGGTGACCATGAGTCTGTTATCTGATCCACTGCTCTGATTTGGAGATGGCAGGGTTTTTTTGTTTGTTTTTTTTTGGTGGCACAATACATGGGATCTTAGTTCCCTGGACAGGGATCGAACCTGCACCCCCTGTATTGGAAGTGCGGAATCTAATTACTGGACTGCTGCAGAAGTCCCTGGAGATGGCATTCTCCATGGTGAAGGAGGGCGCCGAGTACAGCGGATCCCCTGGCCCTCTCCACCGTGTCCACGGCAGTTTCCCCATCAGATGGTCTTTGTTGTCGAGGTCTGTTGCCAACAGCACACACTCCCTCCTCACAGCTATTCCCCTCTCTGGCTCCTTGCCCCGTGCAGAGATCAGACAGGCTCAGCCCCTGGTCTCCACTGCCTGGGGCTGTGTGACCTTGGGCAAGAAACTCAGCCTCTCTGAACCGGAAACAACAGTAGTTGCAGAGCGGTTGCTAAGACGATTCCTTGTAGGAGTGCTGAGTCTTTTGCTTTCATTTTTATCTCACCACCCCACTGTTACGGAGTGACTTAAGTGGCTATAGATTGGGAGGGAGGTGCTTAGGTGTGTGCAAAATACAGGTACAAACCTGATAGGCTTAAAGACATCCACCGCAAGACGCTGCACTGTGGAATTTCTTCAGACATGCTGAGAATAGCGGCAGTCACCTAAACAGCACTCACGGCTTATCCATCCACCTGTCACACGTGTGCACTTCCAGGTGAGGTGGGGCCAGAGAACAGGCTGTGGACCGACCCAGGGCTCCACGGACCTGAGGAGGAGCCCGCTGCTGAAGGCGCAGAGAGGGTGGGTGGGTCATGAGCGGGACACCAGCATAGCGGGGAGGAGGGGCCCTGGAACGTGGGCCAGGGCATCTTCGTGTGTTTACCACTTCTTCTAGGGCATGGCGGGAGGACGGGACACCCAGGCTCATGACACCTCCTCAGCGTCACCTTTCTCGGTCATTGGCTTTGGTCTGTCTTCAAGGCAAGAGGCGAGAAGCTGGGAAGTCTCTTTGAAATGGGGCTGCTCCGGCACATTCCATCCTGTAGGTGCCCACACCTATATGGGTACCTCTGGGGTCTGAAGGTGCTGGAAAGTAGTGTCCTGGGCCCTGCCCACTGGGTACCTGCCAAAGGAGACACGTTTGAGGCAGGAAGAAGCAGTGACCAGTAACTCGGGTGATAAGCCTGCCCTTCCCTGCCGCTGTCTGCACGGCCAGGTTTGTTTTCCATCAGGCGTGGGTATCGTCAGAGTCAACCTGGGTTCGAGAGGAGGTGGACTGGGATAGGGGTGCTGCCCGCCCAGAGGAGAGCAAAGGGATGGGACCCCCGCCTCTGCACAGCTGGAGCCGTGCACACGTGTATACACCGAGTCCAGGCGCCCAGACAGCGGCTAGCTTTCCAGGCCGGGTAGGGCAGGGCCAGAACCAGTGCAGACCCGTCCTTATGGTGACTGGGAATCCCCATTGATCATGTCGTAATTACTGCAGCTGGTGATGAAGGGCCTGCCTGTGAACCAGGGCGGGATCGAGGCTTGGTCTCTCCGTGTTGGAAAGTGGCCTGAGAGTAAACCCTTTCAGAAGCTGAATCCATTGCTCTGTTGTTACTAGTGGGAACAGGAATCGGGGTCGTGAAGAAGCTACCTTCACAGCGGGTTTGCATCATGGCGTTGAAGGAGAAGACTGGAAACCTGTATCTTCATCACTGCCAGCTTTGACACCGAACAAAGCGCCAGCACTGGCGGTGACGGTGACGGGTGGGCGTTGCACGCTGCAGATCTCAGAAGTGATAACTCCACTAGGTGTCAGTGTCACCCAGGGAATGACAAGAGGCAGATTGATTTCGAAATCGTGCCCAATTAAGAAACTAGATTCTCCTTGTTACCGGTTTGCTCCGATCCTTAAATATGTAAAATGTCATAACCTCCTCATCCCTGGCGATTGTTAGTAATCACTGGCTTCAATTAGCGAAAGGTGTATTTATTGAAAAATGTGTATTAGGAGGACGGAAGTGCCCTACATCGACCAATCTTAGTGAATGAAAACCCGCTCAGGCTGGGATGGTAATGCCCAGATGAAGGAGCTTCATCTTCCTTACTTACGAAGATCCTCCCAAAGAGGCCAGCGTTAATTAAGTGGTACACACACCAGTCTGCAAACACCGTGCTTACAAGTTTTATAAAGTGACTGTAATGTGCCACCCTGGGCTAACATTCTTCAGTCCCAGATGCTTCTGCCTGTATACACACACACGCAAAAATAAGCCAAAATCTGAGCAAAAATAAATCACATGCACACCTTTTACAAAAGACTACAAACTCGCAGATCTCTCCTATAGTAGCAAGTTTTGTGTTCTGTTGGCCATAAGAACCATCAGTCGCTAATAAAAAAGCTGAATGGTATCGTATCTTGCTTATTTCTTTGAAAAAAAAAATATTTTGAAAACAATATTTAAAGGCTATATCTATCGAATTCCTGGTTCTATAATATATGCTCTTAGGATGAGTAGTTTCATAGCCCTGATTTATTAACACGTGGTTCAAATATTTTATTAGGAAGTATTTTCAAACATACAGGCATTTAAAAACACATGCATATACTCACCCTGCAGCTCATAGACTGCAAACATTTTTCTGCCACTGCTGCTGCTGCTGCTTCTAGAAATAACCCCGTCACAGATAGAGTGCACCTCCAGAATATCCATCCCCCTACCCCCATCTGGGGATCAGCATTCCTTTGGATGCAGTGTCTGTTATCTGTGTCCACGGCTTAAACTCACTCCTCTACGTGTCGGCAAATTGTCCGGTGGGCCATTTATAATCCTGATGGCACTACGTGCTTATTTCTCAAAGCTTTCCATATACACCCCAGAACAGAGCCAAGTGTACCCAGTAACCAAAGATTGTGAAAAGCCACTACCAGTTCATAGAGACTCTCTGTAAAAAAATAAGGCTGCGGAACTGATGGTGTAAATAGACCTGTCTGAATGGTATTCTGTCCTCTGCAGGGCGGGGGGCAAGGGCCCTGTGACAGTGCGACCCGCAGTCTTGGACACCCTCACCGGTTGGAGGGGGGAAGGCGGGTCTCGGTGTGATAGCGAGGGCGCTTGGCCGTGATGCTTCTTGTTCTCAGGAGCAGGCCGCCGGTGGGGTGCCCCTCACAGCTTCCTTTATCACCCGAGGGGCAGCTGAACGTGTCTCTGATGAAGGGGGGGTGATTAGGTTTATCCTAGCCTTCCTTTCTGCTGTGTTCACTGTGTGCAGAAGCTCTGCGGTCGCTCTCCCGGCTCCCCATGGAGCTTTCCGTGTTGGGTGTGATAAACTCCTGTTAGGGTTCTGGTGGTGTGCCAGGCGAGTGCCTTGCACACTCACTCCTGACCCCCCAGCAGTGGTACCCAGGGCCGCTCTGGATCTGATGCTTTCGCCAAGCCATTTGAGTGGCATTGAGAGGCTGTGCTGTGGGTGGTGTAGTCTCGAGGCTGGCAGAAGTAACAGGAGGCCTCCCTGGGACTCTGTGCTTGCTGCGGTGTTTCATGTCCGACGGGTTTGTTTTAGTTTGGCTGTTGGATTTCCATTTTATGATATATATCACAGACTGCTTTACCAAAAGTCACTATTGGATGGAGAGATAGTAAACCCTTCTGCCTAACAAATTATCACCACTCTGTCCATGAAGCTTTAGTTTTATGGTTCTCTCCACCCAAGTGTGAGAGTCATCGGGAATTTCTGCTGCATTTTGGCGGGGAAGTTTCCCCCTCATTCATCTCAGGGTATGTGATCAGAAGTGGAGTTTAGTTCCTGATCCTGCTTCCTGTGGAATCTGGAATTCTCTGATGACAGAGTGGCTGTGGAGACAGATGTGCTGCCTTGAGGAAGATGTTATTTTTTTTTTTTAATGTTTGTTTTGTTAATTATTCTGATTAATAGAGAATAATGAAGACAGATCTACAGATTTAGAAATTCAGAATTCTCAAAATTCCAAAGTACCGTTAGTGGTCTCTATTGATTTGAAACAATTTTAAATGTCATCCCTGTGAGCTTTGAATCTTGTTTACAGATAGGAACCTCAAATTCCAGGTTTCTCATGAACTGAGACATAGGGGAAAGAGAACTTATGTAAGAGCTGTGACATGGCTCTTTCCGCAGGTTCTTAATTAAATGGTTAATTAATTAAAGAGAAGAGCTAGCCCCTAATTCTTTAACTAAAGTTCGTGACAAGGAATTGATAAATCCTATTTATTTCCCACCGAGCCCAAAGGTTAAACGTCACGTTTTACATTTTTGCACAACTTTCTATGTGTTGCTTGTTGCGTTTCCTGGTACCTCCTGCCAAGCTTCTAGCATCCTAAAGAAATCACGTGCCCAGAGCCTGGCTCTTAGCAGGCGCTCAGTAAGTAATGTCAGCTTCTTAACATCTTCAGAGGAGCCTGTCTCCTGTGGAGCCCGTGGACTCATTGAAGTCCCTGATCTGGGTTTACGTCATGGGAACTTTTCTCCTCATACCCATGACATTTCATATTAAATATATATACACACACATATCAGCAGCGCCATGTCACACCCTTTAAAACTGGATTTCATTAGCTTCTCATTGCCGCACTGGACACCACAAAGTCTGCTCATTTCATATATCATCTCAGATTTGAAAAGCACATGAAAATGTTTCTCCATTTTCAATATTGCGTGAGTAATGTTCCCATTGAAAAGTAATGGAGTGGAGTTGTCACTTGTCAGCACAGTTATTAAGGAGGACGAGTCTCAGATCTTTCTCTCATAATAAAATAAATCTGTCAGAAAATTATCGCGCTCACAGTTTCTCATGCCACCAAGCGATGGAGACTTAGCTGTGGTTGCTCCTTCATTGTCCCTAGGTCATGGTGTCCTGGGGTGGCTTCCCTGGGACCCCCGTTGACACCCTCCCTGCTGGCCGCCCTCCTCCTAGGCGTGCATGCACGTCATTATTGCCAAGAAAACTGTCAGGAACTTGGCAAACAAAGCCACTCATTTTCCCCCAAAGTACTGATATTTTACCCCCAAAGATATCTTCAACTTTCTTTCCCCTTGGTTATTTTCTGTGGTATATTAACACTAGTTTAACTTTGAATTCGCTCTTTTTTGACTCTCCAGAAGCAATAAAAAGGAACGTTAATGGCAGCTCGATATGAATTAGGAGTACCCCGTTGAATTGCACAGCTGAGACGTTAATAGAATTTTTAAAATCCTTCAGATGTTAATTAAATATATACATTTATGTACAGGTTCCCCAAACAAGCAGTGAGGAGTCCTTTTCTCCTCGGCTGGATTTAACTGCAGCTTCGGAATGTGTTTTCCTGTTGGGCGTTACTTTCCTGTATGGTCCATTGGCTTCTCGTAATTGAATTTTGAACTTCTTTACAAAAGAATTAAAAGATGATTTTGCAGTGGAAAAGTGGGAAGGAAAGTTTAGAAAATTCCCTGTAATGTGATGGCTGGGTGACGATGGACCCCCAGCAGTCTGTTCCTGGGATGTGTGTGCGTGCACATGGGTACACATACAGCTCATCCATGTGGGTACATGCACAGCTGGTACATGTGGGTACACGCACAGCTCATACTTGGTACATGCACAGCTGGTACACGTGGGTACATGCACAGCTCGTACATGGGAGTACACGCACAGCTGGTACACATGGGTACGTGCACAGCTCATACATGGGGGTAAACACAGCTGGTACACGTGGGTACATGCACAGCTGGTACATGTGGGTACATGCATAGCTCATACATGGGGGTATACGCACAGCTCATCCATGTGGGTACATACACAGCTGGTAGACTTGGGTACACACATAGCTGGTACATGTGGGTACATGCACAGCTCATATGTGGGGGTACATGCACAGCTGGTACACGTGGATACATATGCAGTTCATACAAGCGGGTACATGCAAAGCTAGTACACATGGATACATGCACAGCTCGTACACGTGAGTACACACACGGCTTGTGCAGGGCTTCTTCAGGGCTTGTGTATTTTGCAGAAGCTATGCAGGTGGATTTCACCTCCCCAATCTGTGAACCGCAGCCCTTCCTCAAATGCTAACTTTATTTTTGCTTTTCAGTCTCGGAAAGGGAGTGACCCAGACAAAGAGAAGAAAGGCCTGGAGAGTCGGGCGGACAGCATCGGGAGCGGTCGAGCCATCCCAATTAAGCAGGTAACGCGGCCCCCCCAAGGCCCGGCCCTGTAGCCGGGGACACACCCCGGGCCTCTCCTCGCTGTGAGGCTGGCTCGCGCGCAAGGTTTGTTTGATGTGCTCCGCTGATGAATGTAGAAGTCACTCACTTGACATCAATTAGAAGAGGTTCCTGTGTGTATTAAAATAGGATCATTAGAATAAGAAGAGGGGAAATGTGACAACAGACCTAATGAAGTGCAGTCTGCCCGCCTGCATATGGAGTGCGTTTCGAGACCGCGCTGGCTTCAAAGGCTGCCTTTGTAGCACGGCTTTGATTGGGCCGCTGGCCGCCAGGCAACAGGGGTAAATCAGATCCCCGTACAAGAGCCCCTTGTGATCACAGGAATAGCCCGACGTGGCCCTAATTTGCTCTCGCAGACGGACATCTGAACACGGTTTCAGGCTGGTTTGTAACAACGAGGCAATTAGTTGTGATAATCATAGCCGGTGTGTCAGCTGTGCGCCCTTGTTTGTAATTTGCTAATGAAGGAATTGTAACTTTGATTAGGTTCAGTTTCATTTAGACCTTATTATATAAAGGAACATTTACAGCTGTAATGTGGGGCCTTAATTAAACTTCCTCATTACACAACAGGACTCGAACGCAGGCATTTGTTTTGGCCTATGTCGCTAGCCTGGAATCGGTTTTCATTAGCCCAAAAGCCGGGTACCAAATGACTTTATGTCTCAAGGAAAAGGGGAATTCACAAGACCTATTTGGCTGAGATAGTTCCCAGGGAAATGAAAGTATTCAGCCCAGCAGCGTGGCTCCTGGAAATGCCGTCTTTTAGTTTCCTGAAGAAGGCCTGTTGGCTTCGACTGTTTTCTGCTTGAGGAGAGGAGGAGTCAGTGGGCAGGATGACAGCTCTGCCTCTGCGCTGGTACCTGGACATGTTCACGAATCCTGAAGGAGCTTGTGTTGGCACTGGCCACCCTTCAGGAGGGCTAGAGTCTTTCCACTTGAAACAGGTAGCCTCTGGCTTCACTTGGGGACGGGGCAGTTTCTGCATGCAGGTGTGGGGCGGGCCCCAGCATCCCAGGTGAGACAGAGGCGGAAATCCACGGGGATTCACCAGACACCTCAGAGACGGGGGAACTGATTTGTAGGCTGGTGCGGAGAGCCACTGAGAGCAGTCTGCTTCCCTCCTGCTGTTTACCTTTTTTTTTTAATTGAAGTATAGTTGATTCACAATGCTGTGTTTAATTTCTGCTGTACCGCAAAGTAACTTAATTGTGTGTGTGTGTGTATATATGTCTGTACATATGCGTACACATACATTCATACGTATTTACGGGGTGTGTTTATGGGGCTTCCCAGGTGGCGCTAGTGGTAAAAAACCCACCTGCCAATGCAGAAGACATAAGAAACTCGGGTTCGATCCTTGGGTTGGGAAGATCTCCTGGAGGAGGAAATGGCAACCCATTCCAAAATTCTTGCTTGGAGAATTCCGTAGACAGAGGAGCCTGGGGGCTGCAGTGTCCCCCACAGAGTTGGACACGACTGAAGTGGCTGAGCACGCCCTATATGCATAGTGAGCCCTTGGTGCATGGAGCCCCTCCTTTGTCTGTGGAGTTCTCCATAGACAAGGAGATTGGAGCGGGCTGCCATTTCCTCCTCCCGGAGATCTTCCCAACCCAGGGATCGAACCTGAGTTTCTTATGTCTCCTGCATTGGCAGGTGGGTTCTTTACCACTAGCACCACCTGGAAAGCCCCATAAACACAGCCCCCTGACACACAGGCACATATATACACGTGTGTGTGTGTGTGTGTGTGTGTGTGTGTGTGTACATATACATGTGTGTATATTTGTCTGTGCTCTTTTCCACCTTGGTTTCTCACAGGATACTGAACCCAGTTCCCTGCACTCTGCAGCAGGGCCCTGTTGTTGATCCGTCCCGTGTGTAATCATTTGTGTCTGCTAACCCCATACCCCCGGTCCTTCACTCGCACCCCTCCCCTCTCCGCCTTGGCACGTCTGTCCTCTGTGTCTGTGAATCTGGTTTTGACTGCTCCTAAAGGCTTTCTCTCCTGTAGAGATGCAGGCACAGTTGCTTATTCTTTGTGCAATTACTTACTGATATAAACTTAACTCTCCACATAAGGAATTTTAATGTGTAATTTTCAATCTGTTGATGCTCTTTCAACTAGAATTGGGAAAATCACTGAACTCTTTCCCTCTCATTTAAAATATCCATCCTGGGACATTTCCTTTCGGGGGTGCTGGATCATGGCCCCCGTGGGCTCAGGTGGGCGTGCTGGCTGCCGCCCTGGTCAGGCTGGCCCTGGTGTGGGTGGGGCCTCCCTTCCCTCAGTTTCTGCCCTGCTCCTCTGCACAAGGGCTTGCTGTACAGGCCAGGCTTTCCGTCTGCGTGCTGCTGGAGGCTGACGGTCAAGGGTGAGTTGGGTATTACCCTGTCCTGGGAAGCCTTTCAGTAGTAAATGTTCAAAATAATCCAGCTTACCCCTCAGCTGTGGTCTGGTTTCCTGGGGCATCCTGACACAGGCAGCCCAGCCAGCTGCTATCTCTCGTAGCTGCCTCTACATACAGACATGGGAAACCCGCGTCCCAGAGACCACACCTGGTGAGTCAGAGTCCCCTTGAGGCAGAACATGCCCGGCCTTGGACTCCGCATCTGGGAGTTGGGCTCCGGATAATACCGAGTCCCTTGGGATGCTGAGATGACGAGATGCCAGAGAGGATTTTTAGATTCTGGTAAAACCAGATTTTCAGATTCATTGTGCTCAGGACATATCGGAGCCTTGCTGTGGGCTGCACAGGCTGATGTGTGTTTGCACACAGATGTATAGACACATATATATTTTTATAAAGGAACAGAGACCCTTAGAGGTAGTCTGGACTCCTCAGCCTGCCAGGGATAACATCAGCTAGTAGAAATGAAGCAAGAGGATTGTGGAGGACGGGGCCCAGATAGAGCAGCACCTGCCGGAATGTTCTAGACACTGCAGGCCTGAACGATTAAGTGACTGCTTAGTATTTGCTAAACATTCACGTAATATCTCTCTGAACCCTCAACATTGCCACAGTTGACATAACTGTGTTATCTTCATTTTTAAATTAAATCCTTGTGGTGCAAGCTTTCCAGACCAGGCCCCTTTGGAAGCCGGGGGCTGGGATTCGAACCTGGCCCCTGAGCCCATGCACCCATGCACCCTACGCTGCCTGTTGGCCAGAAGCCTTCAGAAAGCTTAGGAAGGGAATTCCCTGGCAGTCCAGTAGTTAGGGCTCTGCACTGTTACTGCCGAGGGTGTTCAACCCTTGGTCGAGGAACTAAGATCCCACAGGCGACACAGCACAGCCAAGAAATAAAATGAGAGCTTAGGAAGCAGAGTTACATGCCTTGAATTAAACGTGTGCCCCCAGCCTCAGACAAATACTTCATGCCCAAGGAGAGGAATCTTCTGAGATATGCCTGCAGCACCACACATCTGCAGGGACACGGGTCCACGCGCCTCTGTCCGGGGTTGCCTGGGGTCCACGCATCCCTTCTCCATTGCCTGTCCTTCCCACCAGCATCTGAGCCCCTGTCTCCATGCTCAGCCCCCGTTCGGGACTGGGTCTGCGTGTTGGGACCCTGAACCCCGGCTCACAGGCCCTAAAGACAGAGAAGTCCTCCTGAGCCTCCGGGTCTTCCATGGGGCTGGGCCGGGGGTGGCTTGGGGATGGGCCAGTATATTTGATCATCACAGGCTCTGTCTCCACCCCGGCGCACAGGAGTCTTGTTGGGGTGGTTCAGGACACGGGTGAGACCGTGTCTCCATCACGCTTGGCAGCCTGATGCGTGTCTTTGCAGACGGAGCGTGTTCTGGTGGGTTATTTTAACCACGTCCGGCTCACGTTTTACAGCTTGCCTGTTGGCTGTGAGACGAGGCTCTCCTCGGCCCAGCGTGGGAGGAGCTGTCCACGGATGGTGGGCAATGATCCTGTCTCCCCTCCTTCCCCCGTGAAAGCTTTCTCATCAAGAATGTGACTTATCTTCTGCAAAATAATCTGTTTTTTGAGGGCCTGGGCCCACCTCCGCATTCTTTGTCCTTTCTGAGTCTCAGTGGAGATTCGGTTCAGGGAGGTCTGCTTCTCCTTCTGCCCTTCCTTCCTTCCTCCTCCTCCTCCTCCATCTGCCTCCTCTTCCAGCCTCTTCCTCCTCCTAAACTATGGTGATCAGGTCTCTTCGAATAGAAATGTAAAAGCAAAAAGCAAGGAAAAGAAAAAGCCAGAGGCCCGGCTCAGCGGCGAGTGGGCTTGTCACGTATTAATTTTTCATTGCTGTGGAGAGTTGTACATACATAATCACTTGATTGCAGTGGGAGTTAGGGAGCTCCTATGGTGTCATTTGCATAAATCTTGTTAAGTCAATGGCAGTTAATGAAGTACAAATGAGCCCGGAGAAGGTGACATGCAAATCGTGGGTGGCAGATGGGAGGTCTGTTTGGGGGACGGCAGCTGTGTGCTCTTTTTTTATTTCCCTCTCTCCCGAGTTTTTTCATCTCTATATGATGGTCCATATACTCAGCCTGTCCTGTTCGCTTCCTGACTCCTCCCGCCTCTGATGTTCACCCTGAAAACACAGACCTCAGGGCCTCACCTCACACCCAGCAACACACACTAGAGTGTGAACATTTGAATTTGTAGAATCTTGGATGAGAGGGTTAGACATCATCACCGACTCAATGCATGTGACTCTGAGCAAATCCCCGGAGACAGTGGAGGACCGGGAAGCAGCAGTCCGTGGGGTTGCAGAGTCAGACACGACGGGGCGACTGAACAACATTCTTGGTCAGTTGATGCTGCTCACACTGTTGAAAATACCTGTATGTATCTTTTGTATGTGAGGACAAAAGGGGAAATAAGCAAACGCCTCACTAAATGTTGTCTCGTGGGGTTTCAGAGAGTGAAAAAGTGAAGAATACTGTCTGCTTTATCACACTTCTGTCTGTCTGTCCTTCCTCCCCTGCAGACAGACTGATGGTGTTTATCTGGTCAAGATTCCTCCCAACTCCCGGCCCCCCTTGACCAGTGAGCCCTAAGGGGTGGGCTTCTGCAGGTTAGTTGGGCAGGGAGACTCCAGAAGAGCACTGTAAATGCCCCCCTGTAAATCCGGCTGCAGCGAAGACCCCTCAGAGTCTGCGTGGACCCCCTCAGCAAGGCCCCGCGGCTTGTCTGGGCGAGGCTGGGGCGCCCCTGGCCTGGTGGCTTTTGTCTTGGAGATTTAAGTGCTGGCAAGGCTCAGAGAGCTGTTAGAGATTAACAGGCAAAACACTGCCTCTGCTTGCTTCCTGCTTTCAGAATTTTATGTTGTTGTTTTTTTTTTAATTTCGTCAACTGGTTGCTATTTTGAAAGAAAGAAGTCCCTGTTGTCCTTGAACAAATGCAGGCAGAGCGGTGTGTGGGGGAACTGGGCTGTGGCGGGCCGGGGAGCCACCCGCTCTGTGCGGTCCTAGCTCTGCCTGGTCCAACCCGGGGGCGCTTTCTCGGAACCTGGGTCTGCGGTGCTGCTGGAGACCCAGGTCAGCTGCTTAATTCTGGGATCCATGGAAACACCAAACACTAAGTTTCTTCACGTGATTTTCTACTTGTGTTCTCTCCTTTTTATTAACCTAAGTTGGGAGCGTTTTATTTTGTCTTTTAAATTTTATTGGAGGAGAGTCAATCTACAATGCTGCGTTAGTTTCAGCTGCACAGCAGAGTGAGCCAGTTACATGTATGCACACGTGCGTACTAAGTCATCTCAGTTGTGTCAAACTCTTTGCAGCCCCATGGACCATATCCCACCAGGCTCCTCTGTCCATGGGGATTCTCCAGTCAAGAATACTGGAGTGGGTTGCCATGCCCTCCTCCAGGAGATCTTCCCGACCCAAGGATTGAACCCCTGCCTCTTATGTCTCCTGCACTGCAGGAGGATTCTTTACCACTAGGGCCAGCTGGGAAACCCCTCGTTATAGGTATACATGTATTCAATCTGGTTTAGAGTCTGTTCTCTTATAGGTTATCACAGATGTTGTGTAGAATTCCTTGTGCTATATATGGTAGATCCTTTGTGGTTTCATGTAACTTTTCAAAGAATTCTGAATTTTGGCCTTGAACCTTGATGGGACTTTGGCCACCTCTGGGGCAGAGAGCCACAAGGGAGTACAGAGCTCTTCCTGTAGCCCCTGAAGCCGTGGGGAAGCCCTTCCAGGACACAGAGGCAGAGCGGCCTGGGTGCCTTCCCCAGCGCCCTGCCCTCACCACGCTGTGAGGCCATGTGCGTGTTTTGATTCTCAGTCGAGTAGAAAGCAGCAGTTATCAATTCAGTGAAAGGAACCTCGAGTTAACCCCCTGGCCAGCCTGCCGCCAGGCCTCTGACCTGCGTGGTCTGGTACCTGGAACGCACACCAGGGGCTGGATCGTGTGACATCCGCAGAATAAAAGCCGCCAACGCCACTCACTTTTGACGTCCCTGGAACGTCTGACACCGTTCACAGCCAGTTGGTCAGGCATCCGGCCATCATCTACTTTCACAGAGCTAGCAAGATTGGTGAGTGAGATGAATAGACAGACTGGATGGGAAAGCAAGGGGTGGCCCAGTCCTTCTCCCAGGACACGTGGAGCCGTGTCCACAGGGACCCTGCTTGCCCCAGCCACAGCGGGGCCCCTGCCCTTCTCCCAGGACACATGGGGGCCATGTCCACAGGGATCCTGCTTGCCCCAGCCACAGCGGGGCCCCTGCCCTTCTCCCAGGACACGTGGGGCCGTGTCCATGGGGCTCCTGCTGGCCCCAGCCACAGCGGGGCCCCTGTCCTTCTCCCAGGACACATGGGGGCCATGTCCACAGGGATCCTGCTTGCCCCTGGCCACAGCGAGGCCCCTGGGCACCAGCACCCTGAGAAGACGTTGCTCACCCATGTGGCAAATCAGCTCTGCCTGTACCCACCAGGGCCCAGTCCGCTCCCCAGAAGCAGGTAATTTGCTGACGCCGACCTGGCGCCCTGAAACCTAATTTACCTCACTTGGGTGCACAGCGCCCGGGGAGGACCGCATCCAGCCTGGATCCCGGCAGACGTCACCAATTACGATGATTAATTTAATGGGTCAGATGGGGGCATCACATGCTTTTCATCCGGCTCCTCAGCCGTCACAGTGTTGCTGGCAGAACACTCTGGAAGGTCTGGATGCCTCGGTGGGAACTTGCCTTCGTCCATCTGCCGTGAGAGGGCAACCCTCCACAGCCCCCTGACGCTTTGGCTCGTGTAGATGGATGGCGGCATGGTCTGTACAAAACGCTCAGAATGCTGCAAGAAATGACATCGACCACAAAATACAGGCCCAGAGTTTATGTGTAAATCTACAGGGCAGTTTCACCTAATTCTTCCCTTGGCCAGAAGGGCTACAGGAGGGTAATACAGGTGACGCAGATGAGGCACTCTATGCGCTGTTCCGCGGGGGTCTTCTCTGGTGGTCTCGTGGGAATGAACCCATCTGCCCATGCGGGGATACAGGTTCAACCCCTGGTCTGGGAAGATCCCACCTGCCTTGCAGCGGCTAAGCCTGTGACCCACAACTATTGGGCCAGTGCTCTGGAGCCCGTGAGCTGCAACTGCTGAAGCCCACACGCCCTGCAGCCTGTGCTCTGCAACGAGAGAGACCACCGCAGTAAGAGAGGCCCTCATCCCACAGGAAAGACATGTTCCCTTTTGCTCAGCCTGTATCTCCCTCTCTCAACAGTGCATCTTATGACAGTTAAGGCCAGCTTCCCAGGTGGCACTAGTGGTAAAAAATGCGCCTGCCGGTGCAGGAGTCACAAAAAATGCAGGTTCGATCCCCAGGTCGGGAAGATCCCCTGGAGGAGGGCAGGACCACCCACTCCAGTATTCTTGCCTAGAGAATCCCTTGGCCAGAGGAGCCTGGCAAGCTATGGTCCATAGGGTTGCAAAGAGGTGGACACAACTGAAGTGACCTCACACTCAAGGCCAGCTCGGATTTCTTTCTCTGTGAATAGAAAGTCTGAAACAAGTGAGCACCTTGCTTTCTGGCAGGAAGAATCACTAGGTGTCAAAATGTCAAGTTTTACGTCCATCAACAGGTGAATGGTTAAAAAAGATGTGCATGTATTCAATGGAATGTTCCTCAGGCATAAAAAGGAATGAAATGATGCCATCTGCAGCAACATGGACGGGCCTAGAGATTATCACACTGAGTGAAGTGAGTCAGAGGAGGAGAAACACCATATGACGTCACCTTACGCAGAATTTAAAACCACGTTACAAATGACCTTACTTACAAAACCAAAATAGACTCACAGACAGAAAACAAACTTGTAGGTACCCAAGGGGAAAGTGAGAGAGATGGATAAATTCGGAATTCAGGACTAACAGATACACACTGTGCTGGGCTTAGTCACTCCGTTGTGCCCCACTCTCTGTGACCTCATGGACTGTAGCCCTCCAGGCTCCTCTATCCATGGGATTCTCCAGGCAAGAATACTGGAGTGGGTTGCCATGCCCTCCTCCAGGGGATCTTCCTGACCCAGGGATTGAACCCAGGTCTCCCGCATTGCAGGTGGATTCTCTTACCAGCTGAGCCACCAGGGGAACCCAAGAATACTGGAGTGGGTAGCCTATCCCTTCTCCAGAGGATCTTCCAGACCCAGGAATTGAACCTGCATTGCAGGCGGATTCTTTACCAGCTGAGCCACCAGGGAGGCCTGGATATGTACTACTGTATCTAAACTCGATCACCCAGGGCCTACTGTACAGCACAGGGAATTATACTCAGAATTTTGGAATGACACTATAGAGTAAAAGAATCTAAACAAGAATGTGTATATATGGGGGTGTGTGTGTGTAACTGAATCCCTGTGTTGCACACCTGGAACTAACACTGTCAACCAACTATACTTCAAATAAAACACTGTCACATCTTAGTGCCTTCCCAAGGCGGCGGCTGCTGCTGCTGAGCCGCTTCAGTCGTGTCCGACTCTGTGCGACCCCATAGATGACAGCCCACCAGGCTCCTGTCCCTGGGATTCTCCAGGCAAGAACACTGGAGTGGGTTGCCATTTCCCTCTCCAGTGCATGAAAGTGAAAAGGGAAAGTGAAGTCGCTCAGTCGTGTCCGACTCCTAGAGACCCCATGGACTGCAGCCCACCAGGCTCCTCTGTCCATGGGATTTGCCAGGCAAGAGTACTGGAGTGGGTGCCATTGCCTTCTCCCTTCCCAAGGCTAGTCTTCCCCTGTTCAGTCAGAGCCATACCCTGTTCTGCTGTTCGCTGATGTCTCCGCCTGCTTAGAAAGCCCTCACGATTGACCAGATCATTGATGTGTTCGATTTATAATAAGAACGCTGGCTGTCCTCTTGGGCTCTCACTCTGTATCAGTTACTGTGTTAGGTGCTTTAGTCACATGGCCTCACTTCATTCTCCGCCAACCTCAGGCACAACTTACTGCCCATGACAGATGCGGCGTCCCGGGCCTAGGGAGGCCGGGTCACCCCGCCGAGCTGCCGAGCTGTGAGGGTGGAGGTGGGGTCACACCCAGGGCCGTCTAGCGTGTGTGGCCACAGGAGCCTTTGCCATCCGCCCCTGATTGAATCTGTGCCTCCACTGACCATCTTTGGTAGACCAGGCTAAAGGTCACGGCATGGTATCCTCCTGTGGGGTTCCAGCAGGGCAGGCTGTTTATGCGGGGCCAGGGGGCTGTCCTCTAAAGCACGTGCTGTCTGGCACCGGACCAACTGCGGTCCTTGGGCTACAGCCACATCAAGGTCACCCGCAGGCCCAGAGAGGGACCGGCTCACGAGAGATGCCAGCATCACCAGATGGCCGGGCACCGGGGGTCCCTTGGGGCTCCTCCGCTTCCGTCCTCATGCGTATTGAGCTCCCAGCTTTGGCTGGTCCCTCAGTTTGTGCTCGTTACAGCCTGCCTGTTCTCAGGGCCCATTTCACATGCATTCCATTCCAGGAGACGCAGTGTCCTCTCCCCTCGTTGCCCTGATACCTCGTCAGGTCTTGGGGTTTTGCCTCTGTCTTCCCCGCCTCGTGGACACGAGCATCGTTCGTGCTCTCTGCGTCCTGTACTTTGGAGCCAGGAGGGGTGGGGTGGGGGTAAGAGGGGCGTGCCCTCTGGTCTCTCCTGGGGGTTCACAGGGCAGGGCAAGCAGGTCAGCAAGTATATATACAGTAGGTGGAGCAGGTCAGTAGCGTAAGGCGTTTCTCTTTCCCTGAAACAGTATCATGTTTCTCTTAAAGAATGTGTTACATCGGAGAGGTCATACTCTACATTGTTAGTTGTAAGATGCAGAATAAATTTTAATCTCTCTTTCTCTAAATTTAACTCTGATTCTGGTACATAGGATACACTATTTAGGTGTAGCACAAGAGGTACATCTTTTCATCTTCAAAGAGTCAAAGCTCTGTCAGTGATCAGGATGATTTTAGAAAGCTGGCTTCTTCTAAAACTTTTTCACTGCAGAAGAAAATTCCTCTAAATAAATGTCTTCATTATGTAATTTTGTTTATAAAAATTGTTTCAATTCAAGCCTGCAGATTTTAACTCGACTGTTTTCATACTTGCCAGATTTTTGCCCCATTATTCAGTCCCCTGGAGAAGGAGATGGCAGCCCACTCCAGTACTCTTGCCTGGAAAATCCCATGGACAGAGGAGTCTGATGGGCTACAGTCCACGGGGTCCCAAAGAGTCGGACATGACTGAGTGACTTCACTTTCAGTGTACATCAACCATAGCCTCTGTGACAGTGATTCGTCCCCCCAAGAAGTTCTTCTGTAGAAAAATAATTTGTATTGTTTTTAACATGCAAAACAAAGAATTTTCTGGAAACATGTGCCACTTGTGCCAACATACCACTGGGGGTGTGAGTAACATACAGGGGATGATTTGGAAATGAAGACCCACAAGAGGGAATAAATGTGGATGGCCGTGCGGCCTTTCTCTGCTCATACCCAAAGTATTAGAAACTTTAAACAGTGAGAAATCATTTTGTACTTAGGCTTATCGTTAAGAAAATGTGGTAAAACCCTGGTCTTAGCAAAAATTGGGAAAGAATAGAATTTTAGGAATGTACTGCTATGTTACTGAAAATTGGCCTAGCCCTCTTAGAATATAAACTAGCAGTATATAAAGTACAAAAAATTGTATCCACTTTGTCCCCATAATTGCTCTTCTAGAAATTTATCCCAAGAGGATAATTCACTAGGAGAAAGGGAAAAATACTTTGTGTACAAAAATGTTCATAGCAGGTTTATTTATAATACTGAGACCCTGGGAACTAAAAATACTCAACAAGCAAGGGTTAAATTAGTGACTGTCAACTAAACGGTAATAGGATATACAGCCTCTAAAATGGTCAATTTCAAGGCTCTTTAGAAGTGTGAACAGTGTTTAGAAAATACTAAGTGAAAACAAGAAACTGTGTATTTATCATAATTAGCACATGAGAATTTTTGTCCGTTTGGCTTAAAATTGGATGAATAGGAACACAAACAATTACGTGTGGTGTGGGATTAAAGGAGAACCTTAAAACTTTTAACTTTTTATTGAGAAATAATTTTAGATGTGTGGGAAAGCTGTGAAAAATCATACAGTGAGTTCCCACACACACTGCACCTGACTCCCCCTAATGTGAATAGTTTACACGACCCTGTCCTGGTGGCTCAGTGGGTAAAGAATCTGCCTGCAATGCAGGAGACGCAGGAAGACGTGGGTTCAGTCCCTGGGTCGGGAAGATCCCCCGGAGCAGGGCATGGCAACCCACTCGTGTTCTTGGAGAATCCCATGAACGGAGGAGCCTGGCATGCTGTAGTCCCTGGAGTAGCAGAGAGCTGGACGCGACTGAGTGACTCACGCTTTTTAAAAATTATTTACTTATTTTCGGCCGTGCTGGGTCTTCACTGTCGTGGGGAGCGGGGGCTACTCTGCTGCGGTCTGAGGGCTTCTCGCCACGGCAGCTCCCCTTGTTGGGGAGCACAGGCTTCAGTCGGTGCAGCCTGTGGGCTTGTTAGTCGTGGCTCCCGGAGTCCAGAGCACAAGCTCAGTACTGCAGTGCCTGGGTTTCATTGCTGCACGGCAGGTGGGATCTTCCTGGACCAGGGATCAAACCCACGTCTCCTGCAGTGGCCAAGTGGATTCTTTACCACTGAGGCACGAGGGAGCCTGGTCCTGACCCTTTTGACATAATATGTACAACTCAAAAATATGTCATAGCCTGCCAGAAAGGACAGCTAAGATGGTCCTGGTGTAATTTTTCTTCTTCTCCTCTTTTTAGTCTTCCATTGATTTACCTTCTGAGAACCAATTAAGTGCTTGTTTAGACCTCTGTGTTGAGGGGAAGGGGGAAAGGGGACAGTTTGAAATTTGCTGGACCTTTGAGCTGAAATTTCAGCTGAAATTTGCTGGGCCCTCATTGGGAAAGACCCTGATGCTGGGAAAGATTGAAGGCAGGAGGCGAAGGGGACGACAGAGGATGAGATGGTTGGATGGCATCACCAACTCCATGGACCTGAGTTTGAGTTTGAGTAAGCTCTGGAGTTGGTGATGGACAGGGAGGCCTTGCGAGCTGCAGTCCATGGGGTTGCAAAGAGTCGGACACGACTGAGTGGCTGAACTGAACTGGACCTCTGAGGAGGAGCTGGAGGAGACCGGGAGAGGAGGGGCCGCGAGGTGGGGAGTGTGAGTGGACCTGGCGAGACAGATCTGAGGGTGGGCGGCAGCGTCCAGACAAGGCTGACCAAAGGCTTGGGAGGCGCGCACTTGGTCAGTTCTCAACAAATCCTGAGGAGTGGCCGATAGCTGTCAGTTTCTTTCATTTAAAACCTTGTCAGTGTGTTTATCAGACCACAGCTCTGCTGTGAGTGCTGCTGGAGTCTGACTTTGTGCCAGGTTGGTGCCAAGTAGGAAGGAAGCTTTTCAAAGGGAGCCATTCAAACCAAGGTCTGTTTGGGTTTGTTCCCTATCACACTTTTCTGGAAAATTGAAAATTTATATATTTTTCTTCAGTAGTTTATTTGGGCTTCCCTAGTGGCTCAGTCAGTTTAGAATCTGCCTGTAATGCAGGAGACTGCCTGCAGTACAGTAGATCCGGCTTGGATCCCTGGGTCGGGAAGATCCCCCGGAGGGGCATGGCAACTCACTCCAGCATTCGTGTCTGGAGAATCTCCATGGACAGAGGAGCCTGGCAGGCTACAGTCCATGGGTTGCAAAAGTAGGGCCCGACTGAGCGATTCAACCACCAGACCACCAATTTATCTCAGAGAATGAAGAATCTAAGTGTGTATATTTATATATGTATTGATGTGCGTGTATATTTATATAATATATTAGCTTGCTACTTATGTATTTAGCCATAAGAGTTCTTTTTTGCTGTGGTCATCGCATTTTTGCCCAGATAACCAGATGCTCTTCTTGGGTGGGTCCTGGAATTACAGTGTCGCTTTAGCACAACAGATTGGAGAAGGCAATGGCAACCCACTCCAGTGTTCTTGCCTGGAGAATCCCAGGGACGAGGGAGCCTAGTGGGCTGCCGTCTGTGGGGTCGCACAGAGTCGGACACGACTGAAGTGGCTTAGCAGCAGCAGCACAACAAATATGCTGTTCTTTGTTTTAATCTAGAAGTGATCTCCATTTTACAGATAGGACAACTGAGTCCCAAGAAGGTTAAATGACTTACCTAAGGCTACACTTTAGGATGTGGCAGGGTGCTTACTCCAGGGTCCTTTCCACTGTTAACATCTTGGGCATTTTCTTCTTCCTTGGAGGTTTTTTTGTGAAGGAAAAAGTAATAATAATAACAATGTTTGCAGATATTTTTATTGTGTTGTGACTAGCTATGTTTTTCTACATTGAATCTTTCAGTTTCATACTGTTTGATCTGACTGTTTTAAAAAGGAGGAAGAGAAGAAATAAAAATCATTGCATTTAAAGGGACTTGGTTCCCAATAAGAACCATTTGTGTGTGTGTGTGTATGTGTGTGCATTTATTCAGCAGCCTCCCTGCTTGTCCAGCACCCCAGGAGGCTGTGTGCTGTTACTCTTCACATTTTATAGATGAAAAAGCTGAGACTCAGCTTACATGGGTTCATAAAGCCAGTGAGAGGCAAAGTTCAAACCCAAATCTGCTTCTTTGCAAAACCTGTGGTCTTCACACTGAGTGGCCTCGTCTACCACTGGGCTTCCCACCTTATACTAAAAATCCAGACCCAGGACAACGTGCAGGGGCGTGTGCAGATGCGTTTTCAAAACAGCACCAGTGCTGCGAGGTCTTTGGTGGGGGCATCCGCGCGCCGCGGTACAGCCAGTCCGGTGCTGCGAGGTCTTTGGTGGGGGCATCCGTGCGCCGCGGTACAGCCAGTCCTTCTGCAAGCTCCTCTTGCATTCTCTAAGTATATTCCACAGCAGTTGTTTGTAATTGGAGTATCTGGAATTCACTGTGGTTTTAATTAGTTGATTACTAGTTCTTTAAAATGTACAGTCCTCACTGTGGGTCTTGCAAATTGGTAACTGGTAGCTACCAGTATAATTAAATATTTCAGAGCACTTGGCTACAGTAGCATTGAACTGTGAAGAAATAATGTTGTCGAGCCAATCAAAAAGAGATCCTTGTAAACTCATTTACTGCGGCACTGTGTGCTAGGATCATTGTAGAGATGCTTATTGCAGGAGAAATTAAAGATACAATTTTGTGCTAAGAGGCAATATAGAAATTAGTTCCTGAATTACTTGTTAATTGATTTGGTAATTCCCTCGGGTCTGCATGCTCTCTTTTTTTCCCTCCTCTTTTTGTTGTTGCGTTCAGTTAACAGTGACTATTCCCAGAGCAATAAAAATATTTTTCTCACTTAGATCAGATATGTCCTCACATCAGACTGCCCACACTGATATTTGCGAACCAAAAAAAAAAAAAAAAACCTGCCTTCAGCACATCAGGCTTATTGTTGTCTGATGTGTACTCATCACGGAATCATGGTGACCCACACGTTCCTGGGACTGGATTATCTCAACAAAAGGGAAGCATGTTTTTTTGTCCTGTGTTGGAGGGAGGCTTCCCTGGGTTTTGTTGTTTGTTTGTTTCCTAATGGAAACCCTCTTTTTATTATCAACAGAGGAAGAGATTCCACAGAGTTGATTTATGAAAGTCTTTTCTTATTGTTTGCAATTCAGCAAGAATAACCGTACAAAACACTATTTGTAGACGGGTGCAGATTGCTCCTAGAAATGATATGAGAAGAAAATGAGACCTGTTTCTCTGTGTTGAAATTGAGCGTGTCTCCGAGAAGAGCTCCGTGAGCCCTAGGTTGGCAGGGGGAGCCTCTGGGGCCTGGCTCCTGGGTCGTGGCCGCCCCCTCCCTGCCTGCTCGTTGACAGATGGGAACGGCTCTGGGGTGATACACATATTTCTGCTGCTTCTGTGAAGGGGGCAGGTGCTATTGTCCTTCTAGATTTTTGAAAGAAGCTCTGACCGCCCTTTGGACAGCCTTGGCCTCGTTGCAGAGAACATATTTTTTTTTAATCCAATGATTTGGTTTAGTAAATTATGGTGCATCAACATGACAGAACATTATTCAGCCTCCAAAAATGATAATTAAAATGATTATGTGTGTTATATAGGGAAAGAAACAACAAAGTAGTTTATATACATAATTGCATTAAAATGTATCTGCTTGAGAACACATTTTTAACATCTTGTTGGTTGTACTTATGGCCTGAAAAGTACCATAAATGACTTTCTTAAAAAATACATATCAGTATATTAATTTTAGGTTCATCTGTTATTTTCTTCTATTGCCCTGCCCTTCCCTCCTCCATGGTCACCTGCACATATAAATGTCATAATAGTTTGCTCAGCTTAGGCAGTTGGTGTTTATTTCAATGTCTGCTGTGAAAACTAGATGGTAATATTTTGTTTTCAGTTAGGAAAAGCAAAAGATGTTTGCATTTAGCATTGCATCTAATTCTTTATAAATTTGGCACGATTGTTCATTTACCAAGTTAAGTATATTTCCGTGTTTGTCAGTATATACAATAAACAGTAATGTTTAATCTGACTTTCACATCTCCCTTTTGGGCTTCCCTGATAGCTCAGTTGGTAAAGAATCCTCTTGCAATGCAGGAGACCCCAGTTCGATTCCGGGAATCAAACAGAAGGGTAGCCTATCCCTTCTCCAGCGGATCTTCCGGAAGATCTGCTGAAGAAAGGAAAGGCTACCCACTCCAGTATTTTGGGCTTCCCTTGTGGGTCAGCTGGTAAAGAATCCACCTGTAATGTGGGAGACTTGGGTTCAGTCCCTGGGTTGGGAAGATCCCCTGGAGAAGGGAAAGGCTACCTACTCCAGTATTCTGGCCTGGAGAATTCCACGAACTGTATAGTTCATAGGGGTGCAAAGAGCTGGACACGACTGAGCACTTTACTGTGGTGACTGTGAGAGCACCAGGAATAGGAGACACTCATAGGCTAAGTTATTAGGCTCGCGTGGTGCCCACCCCCGCAGGCAAAATGGTTGCCTGGCTAGTCCTTGGCTCCAGCGGACAGAAGGCACACTCTGCTCTTCACTCAGACTCCTTCTAGCTACCCCCGGCTGGGATTGCTGGCATTTTTCTCATAATCTGGTTTGTCAGGGACCCACAAAGTCCAGCCTCATCATCATGCACTTGGGTCGTATTGTTCCTGACTCCATCTCCACGTCTCTGCTCCTCATGGCTTAAGTGTTTTCTCATGGAACTAGCTCTCCTGGAAGTTACTTCATGAAAGCTCCCACGCAGGGGGGCCATCACTTTTGTCTACAGATTGATTCAGACACACCAACATTGAGCTTCATAACCCCAGAAACAAAGGTTCTCCCAAACCTACTGCAGTATTCTTGCCTGGAAAATCCCATAGAGGGGCCGGGCAGGCTTCAGACCACAGGGTCGCAGAGTCGGACATGACTGAGCTCACACACAGAGAGGCTCCCTCAACACCGCTAACCTCGACTGAGTTAGATCCACCTGCCTTCCCTTTGCAGAGGACCCAGTGATGGTTCCCTTGGAGAAGAAAGCAGGAATCCCACCGTGGACCCTCAGGTGCGGGGAGTCTCACAACCCTGGGCTGGCCTGGAGTCTGGGTTTGTGTTTCTTTCTCCTCAAGTTGCACAGAAGAGAAAAATACATGTCCCCTTGAGGGATTATTAGAAGGACACCACTTAGACATTTTTATTTGAAAATGTATGTGACATGAGTTTGGATAAACTCTGGGAGTCGGTGATGGACAGGGAGGCCTGGTGCGCTGCAGTCCATGGGATCACAAAGAGTGGGACACGACTGAGCGACTGAACTGAACTTTATCTTCTAATGCGTAAGCATGTCTCACGTTTGAATGCTTCCTTTTTGTGTGTGTGTGTGTACATATGTTAAAGTATAGCTGACTTGCAATCTTATGTCAGTCTCAGGTATCAGCAAACTGAATCACTTAGACGTATACACGTACCACCTTTTTTTCCCCCCAGATTCTTTTCCCATACAGGTCATTATAAAGTACTGAGTCAAGTTCCCGGGCAATACAACAAGTTCTCATTAGTTATCAATTTTATAAATGTTTTCTATGATTTATCAGTTAAAGTATAGACTTATGTCTCCAAACGTTTGAATGAAATTTGGTTCTCCACCAGGGCTGAACTTGCTTGTGCCGTGGTTTCGAGTGAAGGTGAGGACTTTGCAAACCCCAGGCTGTAGGAGGGCTCAGACCTGAGCATCTTGGGTTGAGACCGTAGGGCACATCTCCTGCCACCCCAGGCTGAGGGTTTTGGAGCAGGAAGTCAGTGCTGGTGCTGAAGCTCCAAGGTGACAAATATTTCTCCGTGATATTTCTGTACTTTAATGACTATTGCTACTAATGCTTGTGCTAATAATTTTTAATGGTTCACATTGAGTAGGTGACATTTTGATACATTAATGAGCCTTATCGATGACTTTGAAAAGTTCTTTGGTCTGCCAGGATACTTTTCCTTGGCCCCAAAGGAATGGTGGAAGTGCTGACCCCTTCCTGTGCTGCCTGTGAGCTGAGAAGTGGGTGCCTGGCCAGCTGCCACTCTAAGAATAAGATTCGTCACTAAACCATGTCAGAGGGCTGGGATTGTGCTTCCAAGGTTTGTCATGAAGTATTTCCCTTGAAAATCACTTGCTTGCACTCAAAAATCTGACAGAGTATTTGAGAAGTGTAAGCCTTGCAGAGAGCAGGGCGGCTCTGTCCAGCGCCAATGCAGAGGGCCAGGTCAGGGGTTGCTAGTATCTGTTGGGAGAGGCCCTCCCTCTATAGAACGTTCCAGGAATCAAAAATGCCAGAGGTTGGGAGGATTCCTCCTGGGGGCAGGTGCCTCGCAGTTCCCGAAGCTCACCCAGGCCGCCTTGGGTACTGTGACCCAAGGCTGTATTTACACAGGAAGGTGGTGTGTTTGACCGAATTAGGACAAGTGCCC
>SJXQ01011990.1:136740-184152 GCA_006408695.1 Aepyceros melampus | reverse complement strand
AGTTTGAGTGAACTCCGGGAGTTGGTGATGGACAGGGAGGCCTGGCATGCTGCGATTCACGGGGTCGCAAAGAGTCGGATATGACTGAGCGACTGAACTGAACTGAACTGAATGTAATTGAGGAACTGAATTTTAAATTTTAATTTATTTAAATGTAAATAACCAAGAGGGACTTACAGTTACTATGTTAAATAGAACAGGTGCTGTTGTTCCATCTCTAAGTTGTGTCTGACTCTCTGTGACCCCATAAACTGTAGCTCGCCTGGCTTCCCTGTCCTTCACTATCTCCTGGAGTTTGCTCAAACTCATGTCCATTGAGTCACTGATGCCATCCCACCATCTCATTCTCTGTACCTCCTTCACCTCTTGTCCTCAATCTTTCCCAGCATCAGGGTCTTTCCCAGTGAGTCAGTTCCTCACATTAGGTAGCCAAAGTATTGGAGCTTCAATTTCTGATTCACCTTTCCAGGCAAGCAACCCAAATGAAACTAAATGCTTGCAGAGGGTGACAGTAATCTAGAATAGTGGTGAAGATTAATATCTATTATATCCTCAAGACCAGGTACAGCAACAGTCATAAAAGTCTTTGTAACTTTTTAGGAGATTATAATTGACCAAGCCTGGATCTTTACCTCTAATTTCAGGGTGCATACTACAGGGTTAAATTGGTTTACCCAGTTTATGCACCTCCTCAGATTCTCTTGGCATTATATGCCACCCTCTCACCCCTATCACCTAAAGACTTGACCACCTACCAGTGGAAAGCCTCATCCATCACTATCATGGACACATCTCACACTGACGTATGTCTCAGCCTCCCACAGTGATAAAAAGCTTCCACATGTCTCAGAGCAGGAGCTACCTCAGCTCAGAAAACCAAGTCCTACAACAGATTGAAAGTGAAAGTGAAAGTCACTCAGTTGTGTCTGACTCTTTGTGACCCCATAGACTATACAGTCCATGGAATTCTCTAGGCCAGAATACTGGAATGTGTAGCCCTTCCCTTCTCCCAGGGATCTTCCAATCCAGGGATTGAACCTAGGTTTCCTGCATTGTCGGCAGATTCTTTACCAACTGAGCTATTAGGGATAGAAGCTATTGTTATAATACTTCCATCTCTCTGGGTTTAGATGATGCCCTGCAATCACAAATAGGGCAATTTGACTGTCACAGCATTTTCCTGGAGAAGCACAGTAACACAATATGCAGGGTTAGAGAATGCTCTATGTGGCAAGCTTCAGGCAGGGTGACACGGTAAACAAGAAGATTTCATTAGAGAAATCCCACCCTTTTCTTTTTCTTATGTATTTTCTGAGGTGCAATGGCTCCATACAGCCTCTTAGGGGATAGTCCATGTGGTTGATCAAATGACTATGTTTTCTTATAAAGCCATATCCAATTTGATAATGTTATCTATTATATATTTTTTATTGCCTCAGTTCCCTTTCATGAATTATTCTTCCTCTGGAATTTCACATGCTCTTCCATGGCCTCACTAGTAAAATGTTACTGTTAACCTATGCTGTCATCTCTGTTTCCTAAGGAATCTGGGCTGAGATAAGGATGTTTAATGATTCTGCATATGCACTCTGCGGACTGTCTGTAAGAGGGAATCTTGGGAAGATGAGGGAGACTTCTTGTCGTGGAAAGGTACAGGAGGTCAATTGTAAGGAAAATCACAAAGAGAAATGAAGTGATGTGATCTGCATGAAACAGAAGAAGAAGAAGAAAAAAAACAAAAACCAGGAATATGAATAGCATGAAGATGGGGAATTGCTCACCAGATTTAAGCATTAAGCATCCCTGAATTTTCTTTCAGGGACAAGGAAGGGTAACAAATTTGGAATATGAAATTAAGAGTGTTGTTGTTGACAGAAAGAGAACAAATGAACTCCCAGAAGAGAGCAGGCTGTCAGAAATCTGTCTGCTTTCTCACCTTTGTAGGCTTCTTTAGAATTCCACGCAGATATTTATATCAAGGCCAACTTTATGATAAGGTGAGATGAAGAAAAAGGATGGTGTGTGACCTTGGCTTTTTATTTGTACATGAATAAGAAGCAAAGAAAATGATTGAACTCAAAGAGAATTAAAAGCAACATGCTATGATCATGTGGTCCTGGCTCTTTTAGGGGTTTTCCTTACAAGTCTATTTGAATTCTGGTTTAGGGACAGCAATAGGCAGACTAAATAAATTTTATTTACAGCCTAATCAAGGCAAAAATTTTTTGGTATTAAATAAATTTTATTTATGGCCTAATCAAGGCAAAACGTTCTCTGGGGGTTAGGAGTATAAATACAGAAACTTCCCTGGTGATCCAGTGGCTAAGACTCTGTGCTCCAAATGCAGGGGTCTGGGCACAATCCCTGGTCAGGAAACTAGATCCTACATGCCAAAGTACCTGGCACAGCCAATTAAATAATTTTTTAAAGAGTATAAATATATGACATTGTCTTTTTTTTTTCTCAAACTTTTACATGCACCACAATCACCTGGAGGCTTGATATAATGCACTGTGGTCTCTCCCTCCCCAGAGTTTCTGATTTGGTAGGTCTAGGCTAGAGCTCGGAGAAGGCAATGGCACCCCACTCCAGTACTCTTGCCTGGAAAATCCCATGGACAGAGGAGCCTGGTAGGCCGCAGTCCATGGGGTCGCTAAGAGTCGGACACGACTGAGCGACTTCACTTTCACTTTTCACTTTCATGCATTGGAGAAGGAAATGGCAATCCACTCCAGTGTTCTTGCCTGGAGAATCCCAGGGACGGGGGAGCCTGGTGGGCTGCCGTCTATGGGGTCACACAGAGTCGGACACAACTGAAGCGACTTAGCAGCAGCAGCAGCAGCAGGCTAGAGCTGGGCTTCCCTGGTGGCTAACACAGTAAGGGATCTGTCTTCAATGCAGGAGACGTAGATGTGATCCCTGGGTTGGGAAGATCCCCTGAAGAAAGGAATGGCAACACATTTCAGTCTTCTTGTCATTTTAAGAACTATGATGGTCATAGAAGAGTAGGGCATTCTCCATGTGAACCTTCAGCAGAATATTTTTGAAATTTATGGTCAACCACATCTAAGGTAGAGTTTTACATTTTAATGTCAAAAAATATATTCCCACTTAGTTCTTTTGAATGTTGGAAAGAAATTTTTTAAAAAGTGTTTCGTAAGCAGCTAGTATCAATACTGTCATTCTGTGTAGTCCTATGAAACCTTTTTCTGCTATATAGACATGAAGATTTTTTTTCTTAAAACAACTCTGATACACTAAAGTATCACCCTGACAATCTGTCAGAAATCTAACAGACATTGAAAAGTTGTTGTTTGGGATGATTAACCACAGTGAAAGCAACGGTATCATAAGGTAGAATTTATTTAAGAATTCAAGCTGCATAGGATATGACATGAGAAAAACAACTCTTCTCCTTCTTTCTTCAAAAGGAAGCATGTAAAAACATCTAGGCCCACTGATCTTGACCTTGGCTGCCTATTACAGAAACATGAGAATTTTTAATAAATATGATTCCCATGTGCCATTCCATACTAATTAAATCAGCCTGGGAGTGTTCCTCGGTATTATATTGCTGCATAACAAAGTACGACTAAATGAGAGTCTGCAAACAACATAAATATGTTATATCACAGATTTCCATGGATCAGGTTAATTGGGTTCTCTAATCAGTCTAACTAGTCTGAAATCACATTGAACCACCTGGAACTATGATCTCATCTTAAGTTTTGAGTCCTCTTCTAAGCTCACTGGTCATTGGTAGAATCAGTTCTGTGTTGTCAAACTGAGATTGTCAGCTCTGAGGTTAGCCACCGTTGGCTACCATGTGTCCCTTTCTGTCACATGGCAGTTTGCTTCTTCAAGGTTAACAGGACAGCATGTATGCTTTTAATCTCTCAAACGTCTTCTGTATCTGATCTATAAACCCTGTTAAAAGGGCTCACCTGATTAAGTCAGGCAAATCCAGGGTATTCTTATTTATTAATTTAAAATCAATTTATTAAGGGCTTGATTATACCTACAAAATACCTTCCTTCTTTCCATATAATGTAACCTACCAGAGTCATATCCCATCATATTCACAAGTCCATCCACACTCCAGGGGATTGAGCTATATATGCCCCCAACACTGGAACATCTAAATATGCTAAGCAAATACTAACTGAGTTGAAGGAACAAACAGACAACAATGCAATAATAGTAGGGGACTTCAATATCTCTTCCATCAGTGGATAGACTATTCAGACATAAAATAAACTAGGTGATATGGGCCCCAAACCGTATGTTATACTAACTGGACCTCAGAGACATTTCTACAACACTCCCATTAACAGCAGAAGAATACACATTCCTCTTAAGTGCACTTGGAACATTCTCCAGGATACATAATCACATGATATGACTCAAATAAAGTCTTGAAGAAATTAAATAAGGTAGACATCATACCAAGGAGCTAATAATCAAGGAATATTAATTTAATTATTAAAATGGAATAATTTAATAATAAACTAGGTGATATGGGCCCCAAACCGTATGTTATACTAACTGGACCTCAGAGACATTTCTACAACACTCCCATTAACAGCAGAAGAATACACATTCCTCTTAAGTGCACTTGGAACATTCTCCAGGATACATAATCACATGATATGACTCAAATAAAGTCTTGAAGAAATTAAATAAGGTAGACATCATACCAAGGAGCTAATAATCAAGGAATATTAATTTAATTATTAAAATGGAATAATTTAATTATTATTGAAATGGAAGAA
Organism: Aepyceros melampus; assembly: GCA_006408695.1. Classification (NCBI taxonomy): domain Eukaryota; kingdom Metazoa; phylum Chordata; class Mammalia; order Artiodactyla; family Bovidae; genus Aepyceros; species Aepyceros melampus. The sequence goes on along the minus strand of SJXQ01011990.1, from coordinate 179,380 downwards.
TTAAAAAAATTTTTGATTAACCCAAAAGAAGGCAGGGTGCGTGGGTAAGGTTGAATGTAAAAGTGAGAGAATTTGGAATTGATCAAACTACTCTATACCTTAGTCTGGTTTTGATTATACAACTGTTTACATTTGTAAAAACACATTTGTCAAGAATTATATATTAAAAAATGTAAAAATGTAAGTTATTAATATATTTTGTAAAAGCTACAAAAAGTTGATTTCCTATTACTCTAATGCAAGAATATTTAAAATGAACACTTGAGCCCTAATCACTAGGACTCAGCATGCACTTATATGAAAAGTCAAATAATTTTTTAAGAATAATGAACAAAATGAAGAATACATAATACATGGCTTTCTTGAAACAATTAGAAAGTCCTATCATTCTCCTAGGAGGAAAAAAGACAAGAGAAAAACCTTTGGCTAAATTTAATGATTTTGTAACAATTTGGCCTTGGAGTACAGAATGAAGAAGGGCAAAGGTNAATACTTTGGCCACCTGATGTGAAGAGCTGACTCATTGGAAAAGACCCTGATGCTGGGAAAGATTGAAGGCAGGAGGAGAAGGGGATGACAGGATGAGATGACTGGATGGCATCACGAACTCTATGGACAGAGTTTGGGTAAACCCTGGGAGTTGGTGATGGACAGGTAGGCCTGGCATACTGTGGTTCATGGGGTCACAAAGAGTTGGACACGACTGAGCGACTGAACTGAACTGTAACATGTTGATTTAGTATCACTAAACTCTTGCTGACAAAATGAGTCAGCATTGTTGTGGCAGAAGTTTACCACAGGGTCATGTTCATAGATCTCTGCCCTCAGCACTTCCTTTTTTATTTGTATTAATGCTTTGAATGAAGCCTTATTACAATAATGGGTGTGATATACACTGTATTAAATACCAAATAGAAATACACACACATAGAAGGGGGAAAAAACACCCCTTGATGGAGAAGGAAATGGCAATCCACTCCAGTATTCTTGCCTGGAGAATCCCGTGGACAGAGAAGCCTAGTAGGTTACAGTCCACGGGGTCGCAAAGAGTCGGACACGACTGAGTGACTTTACCTACCTAATGTATCTGATTATTAAAAAAAAAAAAAAAACCCTTGAAATCTGAAAAGGTGAAATGGGCCTACATATGGTCCTATTTGTATTTATTTATTTGTAATGCTACAGAGGGGTTACACACATGCTAAGGGCTGTTTAATGGTGGAATCGATTGCTTTGAGAAGCAGTGCTTTCCTCCCACATTTGATGGAGTATTATTGGGCTAAAGCCAGCTAGTGGTTGATAATGAGAAAAATCAAGGGCCAACACACAGCTTAACCAAAAGGCTTTAAGGAATCTTCCAACTCTGAGAATGTTCAATATTTTTGAAGTGCCTGCCAAAATACACACACATAGAAGGGGGAAAAAACACCCCTTGATGGAGAAGGAAATGGCAATCCACTCCAGTATTCTTGCCTGGAGAATCCCGTGGACAGAGAAGCCTAGTAGGTTACAGTCCACGGGGTCGCAAAGAGTCGGACACGACTGAGTGACTTTACCTACCTAATGTATCTGATTATTAAAAAAAAAAAAAAAACCCTTGAAATCTGAAAAGGTGAAATGGGCCTACATATGGTCCTATTTGTATTTATTTATTTGTAATGCTACAGAGGGGTTACACACATGTAAGGGCTGTTTAATGGTGGAATCGATTGCTTTGAGAAGCAGTGCTTTCCTCCCACATTTGATGGAGTATTATTGGGCTAAAGCCAGCTAGTGGTTGATAATGAGAAAAATCAAGGGCCAACACACAGCTTAACCAAAAGGCTTTAAGGAATCTTCCAACTCTGAGAATGTTCAATATTTTTGAAGTGCCTGCCATGAGTGGGTCATTATTTCCAAGCTTGTAGTGGATTCAGATGAGCGTAGAGCCTTGGCCTTTAACCATCTCTCGCTCAGTCTGTTCTGTCAGGATGCCCTGTCAGCTCTGCCTTCCCCAGGCACCCAGCACCTGACCACTGATCAGCGTCTCCACTGTCACCAACTTGGTCTAAGCTCATTTCTGGTCTGAACTCCTGAGTTCTTGTCCCTGAAGAGATCCCCCAACTCTTCCCTACCCCCTTCAGTCTGATGTCAACAAGGCAGCTTCCTCTTTTTTCCTCAGACATTCCAGGCAAGCTCCTAAACTCAGGACTTTGACTTTTGCTTTACCTGAAATGCTCTTCTGCCCGATGCCTGCCTGGCTCCTTGATCCCTTTCGTCCTGTCTCTATTCCAAAGCCCCATCTCATGAGGCCTTCCCTGGCCACCCTAACTACAAAGTCAACTCCACACTAACATGTCACGGCTCCCTCTTTTTTTCTCTTTAGTGCTAATTACTACCTAATATACTCCCTATATTATTTTAAAACCTTGTTTGTGTGTATCCCTACTAGGAAGTAAGTGCTATGATTCTTGTTTTCTGCTGTATTCCTAGTGCCTGCACAGAGTTGGTTATCAATATATGATTATCAAAGGAATGGAAAGTGAAGTCGCTCAGTTGGGTCTGACTCTTTGTGACCCCATGGACACCAGTCTCCTCCATCCAGTGGATTTTCTAGGCAAGGGTACTGGAGTGGATTGCCATTTCCTTCTCCAGGGAACTTCTCGACCCAGGGATCGAACCCAGATCTCCCACACTGTAGAGAGATGTTTTACCATCTGAAGGGAGAGCCATCAAAGGAATGGAAGAAATGATAAAAGTGAACCGGCCATATTCATTAACCATTGGTTTGAGATCTGGCACAGTCCTAAGCACTCTCCATGCCAGTATGTCCCTGAGTCCTTGTGACAAGTGAGCCACAGGTAACAGGTGAGGAAATAGAGGTTTAGAGAAGTCAGGTACGTTGTCCAAGTTCCCACTGCTGGTCAGCGCTGAGCCAAGATGATATTCAAGGGTCTGTAGCCCTACTGTTGCTCAATTCACTAAGTCAAAAATGTATCCCACCTTACTCTTCTCACAGTCCTCTGCTTGATTAGAGGTTGAGGCATATGTCACCAGGAAAGCAAGCCTATCAACTGTGATTCTGTTACAAGGGCATTTGAGGGATTGAAGACATTTTCCCAGCATGGATTTGGGAGATTTTATTTGGTATTGCATCTCAGGAAAGTCAGGACCTGCAGGTTGCCATGGTAACAGAGAGCAGCTGCTCACAAATTCATTTCCTGTGGAGTGATAATCCCTTCTCCGTAGTTCGAGCTGGGAACAAATCTGGTAACTTGTTATGATGTGGCTGTTGCCAGTGCTGATGGTTCTATTTAGACCTACATCTGATATTTTCTTTTTTCCTTTTCATTTTACAACTTAATTAACTACATTAGAGAAAATTTAGAAAACAAAAAGAAAATTCATAATCACCTGATCCAACATAATTCATTGTTATTTATTGATATTTATTTCTCAGAAGGCAATTCCAGTTTTGCAATCTACTAGTAGCCAGGCAGGCATCTGGCAGAAGAGCATTTCAGGTGAAGCAAAAGCCAACAACCTGAGTTTGGGAGCTTACCTGGAATATTTGAGGAAAAACCGAGGAAGCTATCTTGTTGAGAGCAGATTGAAGCAGGTGGGGAAGAGGTGGGGTCTGTTCCGGGACATGAACTCAGAAGTTCAGACCAGAAATAAGCTTAGACCAGGCTGGTGACAGTGGAGATGCTGAGCAGTGGTCAGGTGCTGGGTGCCTGGTGAAGGCAGACTGACAAGGCATCCTGACGGAACAGACTGAGCGAGAGATGGTTAAAGGCCAAGGTTCTACGCTCACCCGAATCCTTGTAGAATCCTTGGGGAAATGTCCTCATCTTTGTAAAACAAAGTCAATCTCAACTCTCAATGATGCTAATAATCATTATTTTATAATTTTTTATCTTTCTTTTTAGTTTTTATCTTTGAGGATTAAATAAGATAAAGTATGCAATAGTCTGGTGTTAGGGGCTTCCTAGGAATATCTGTGGCTCTCTTCAGATTTTCTTTTTTTTCTTCATGTTACACCATAACCTGCTGTAGCACAGACACCACTACCCTCAATGACCACTTTTAGAAGTATGTTAGAATTATTTAATTATCAGAAAATAATATATAACCAATAGGAAGAAAATGCTGACATGTGAAAGCTAAAAAATGCTCCTTGTGATCTTGCCTTCTCTAAATGACAATAGTTTCAAAGCCCTTTGCCTCTCTGCACTGTTAGTGCTACAGGTGATTCTATGCCTCAGAGCCAAAGTATCACCTGAAGTTCAAGAGTCTGTCTTACCTGCCTGCACCAGACTCACAGTCACCATCATCAAAACTTATTCAGACACACACATATCTTTTGTCCTCTGTTCCACATCCTGAAAACTTTGAAATTAGCATCCGAGCTCTGTCTCTTATTAGCTGTGTGACTTTAAGTTCACAACTGTTGCTAAGATTAAATGAGATAATGCAGGAAAGTTCTCCACACTATAGCTGGAAAATACTGCCCACACACAGGATGAACATCTGAGCCCTCAGGAGAGAGTGGGAGAAAATCATGCATGCCTTCTCTCACTATTCATAATTTCTTTTTCACTTACAGACTCTTTGGCCCATTTATATCTTTTCCAGTTTTTCTTTATAGAAAGAACTTTATTTCCTGTTGAGTCTTTGGCCCATTTTCCAGTTCTTTGTCTCTGCAATCTTTACATGTAAGTTGCCATCAGGACCACCACACACATGTGTGCAAATTTTGATGCAAAGGAATTTGTTTTCTGTTATACCAAAAATATTTATTGAACACCTTGGAGACTGCCATACACTGTTTCTGCCACCAGGTATCTTTTAGGAGAAGGTCAGCCAAGTTTCTTCTATTTCTTTTTATCCTAATTCTTGTAGATGTTCACAGCTCTCATGCTTTCTGTTCCATATCCTGGCCTAGTTTATGAACATTCCTCAGCCTTGGGTTCCATCCCCACTGGATTTTTCTTCATGATCTTAATTCAGGACTTAACCCAAATTAATGTACTTAAGAGTCATGCCACTCAATCACTTAATGAACACTTCATTCAGCAAAAGTTTATTGGGGCCCTGCTGTATGCCAAGCTCCATGTTATTCCCTCTATGTGATATATATTCATTCTCACAAAGCCTTCTATAAATAGTACTTTAACCCAAAGGATATCAGTTGAAAAATTAAGACAGGTTTGGAAATTAACTATTCAGGAGGTAAACATTTAAAAATCATTTGTAAGTCTAACAGGCATTAGTGTATTTCACATTGGATTTGTCTGCCCCTGATGCCACATTTTGAATTGACGTATGTGATGACTGTGATCAACAGCATTCATAGGAAGAAAATGAACTGATCATTTCTAAAGTCAAAGAAGGCCATGACATTCCAAAGCAAACAGGACATCTAAAACATTCAAATGGCATTTTCTTCAACTACAATTTGTGTCATGTGTACAGCAAATGGGAGTCCTTGCCAGTGGAGTTATCAATTCTGCTTGAGATGTTATCTTAATGTATCAACTTGTTGGGCTTCCCAGGTGGCACTAGAGATAAAGAACCCACCTACCAAAGTAGGAGAAAAAAGAGACATGGGTGTTTGATCCCTGAGTTGGGAAGATCCTCTGGAGAAGGGCATGGCAACCCACTCCAATATTCTTGCCTGGAGAATGCCATGGACAGAGGAGCCTGGCGGGCTGCAGCTCATAGGGCTGCAAAGAGTCAGACATGACTCAAGCAACTTAGCACATATGCACGCAACATCAACTTGTTACCAGCAAGTATCCATCTTGGAAATGTCTCCCCTGCATAGTAATGGTTGCATATAACACTACAGGCTAAACTAATCTTGTTGCCACTTGGGGTTCAAAAATTCACCACATAATAAAGATTCTACTGAGCTTCCAGCCTCATACAAGACTCGATGCACCAGGAGCCTTTCTAATAACAGTGAACTCCATGTAAATGGAATGTTCATTCCAAAAGCTCCATGGTTAATAGGATAAAATCACTCTGGGTAAATAAAACTAATACCACTTCCTTCTAACTTATACTCAAGGGCCACCTACTTCTGTGCAGTAAGATGACAATAAATCAGTGCTGTTTTCAACTTGCATGGGATGCTCCCCAGAGACTAAGAGATTTATTCAAACTTTCAGAGTTTTCCTTGCTAGTTAACCTCTGTTAACTTTTCTATCTATCTACTTTCTCAGGAGTTTTTACCCAGAGACATGCAGGGATTTGTGAGTATGCACATATCAGACTCTATCTCCCTTAAATCTAAAGAAGGGCTCCTAATTGCCCATGCATAGGTACCTACCTTCACTGCGGTGGGTCACAATCTTGACATTCTAAAACAGCACATTGGTATTGCGTTTTTTAAAATGAGGGGCGACAGTGGATTTAGTTGACATGCCCTCAAATGAGAACTTCCAAGATTTGTCCATAGACAAGTAGGGATGAATTATCTACCTTTGATTGATATGTCATGTTCATAGTTTCTTCAGAGATGACTGAAGCCAGGGACATTCTTGTCACAGTTGGTCCATTATGCATCTGCCTAAAATATCCTCCCCATCTGTAAATTAGAGATGCTAATCAGAGTTCTTTCTAGACACATAGTGAAGAGGAGATGAACCAAAGCATGCAGAGTACTCTGCCAGAGGTAGTCCACAAAAATTTCTCAGAATGACTGACATTACAGTAATTCTAGATTTAAATTCTAGATTTAATTATCAAATATTTCTCAAGGCAGATTGTTTTGATGCCTCCAACATTGTTTTAAGGAAGGAAAAAATGGGAAAACAGTACCAAATCCTGCAAGGTGCAGCCCTCAGTTCTAGTTCAAGTTCTTTGGTGATTAACCATGGAGATGCTGGTAAATCACAGTAAGTTTTAGAACTTGAATTCTCTCCTCTGTGAAACCAGGCTGACCGATGCCTACACTACACAGATACCAGAACAATCAAGTAGGATAATTTCTATAAAGCTATTTTGAAAAAGACATAGAGCCATATGTAAAACATTTTGGGGATTTTAGGGTTTAAGTTTTGTTAAATGAAAAATCAATAATCTCTTTGAAATATCTCTCAGAGGATTAAAAATCCATTAACTTTATTTTTATCTATAACATTGTTTTCTCTGGTAGAGGTTTTAAAGTGTTTAGCTTATGAATCACAAAACCATCAAATCAGAGCAAGACTGCCAAGGGTGTAAGACAGAGAGCTAAAATATGCCCATGGCCTTGCCTTATCTTCTCTCTGCAAGTTATCCAGATTGCATTCTGTCTTTCTCATTAATGAGTATAGACAAGCATTCCTCACCACTAATGTTTTTCACTTTCTTCCACGTGACAACTATAAAGGATGCCCAAGGCCTTGACAATGCCTTAGAGAAAACTAAAGAAATGCCTTACTTTTTAACTGACCAAGGCAAAAGTTAACTCGGAAATGCTCATTTTGTTTGAAACATCCAAAAGTGAGAGGTACAAAAAGTGGTGTGTAATTAATTGTTTTAAATATATACCTTCATTATATTTCCCAATATCCCACAATAATACAAAATAATACACTGTCACAGCTATCCTCTTGCAAAAATGAAATCCTATTAAATGAAAAGGACATGTAAGATCCTTAAGGAAAAACATTTTTCAAATTATTTTCTTTAAACCAGTTGGCTGTGCTTTTTGACTTAAATAGAAAGCGCTAATAATATAGTCAACTGATTTTGAGACTATTTTGATATAACTTTTATTTTTAACACTAAAGATGCTCACTTAACACCTGTGGTGGTAACTAGTGATGCTGACAGTATTACTGAATTGAGGCCATTTACTTGTTTGAATCCCGTGACCCTGAGAATCTTTTAGAAGGAAGAGAGTAGAAAAAGAAGTGTGTTTTACCCATGGTTTAGTCCTGCGATCACTGCGATGCTTCTTTCTATATCTAATGTCTTTTCTTCCATCAACTTGTCGCAGAGAAAGAGCTGTGGGGAATGTGCATGCACTAACATGGTCCAGAGAGTTATTTGGCCAAGACCAACTATGGCTTGCCATGGACATGTCTTTTTTCTGTCTGTCATTCCTTAACGCTCAGTTCATGGCCTGTGCTTGGCTTCTACTCCTTCCTCTTCTTTTTCTTATTACAATACTAGAATCAACTGACCTGTGCTATCTCCATTAGGCTGCCTTTGGTCGATCCTATGCACATTGTTTTTCATCTAACATATGGAAATAATACCTCTTGTTGTCCAGAAGCACTGGCAAGATTAAATGAGACAATGCTTAATCCAATGCATGGTATATAAGTTCACTAAATTACAGGTATATTGATATGAGTTATCTGATATTGCTACCAAGTCTGCTAAACCAGTGATGAAAATGCAAATATCTTCTTTCTGCAACTCATCTAGACTGCATTTCCCATATAAATCAGAGAGTATGTTTCTCATCACTACTGTCTTTTACTTTCCCATATATGATGACTATAAAGGGTGTTGAGAGTCTTGAATTTTTATATTGAAAGAGCTTATCTGCTATTTGTATTTTATTTTGACTTTCCTTCTACTAGCTATCCTTGCTGTAGGTCTCACTGCAGTCTATTTTCAAGGTTTCTTGCTATACCAAACAATTTCTTTAGGTTATTTTGGTATGCTGCTGCTACTGCTAAGTTGAATCAGTCGTGTCTGACTCTGTGCGACCCCATAGAGGGCAGCCCACCAGGCTCCTCTGTCCCTGGGATTCTCCAGGCAAGAACACTGGAGTGGGTTGCCGTTTCCTTCTCCAATGCATGAAAGTGAAAAGTGAAAGTGAAGTTGCTCAGTCGTGTCCGACTCTTAGCGACCCCTGGACTGTAGCCTACCAGGCTCCTCCGTCCATGGGATTCTCCAGGCAAGAGTACTGGAGTGGGGTGCCATTGCTTTCTCCGTTATTGTGGTATATGATTCCCAAATTCCCCATGCTTTATCACATGACCCTTTAGTCAAAATTTGAACACCCATAACCAATTTTGCTTTGTGATCTGATATGGACCTTTCTTTTTTTGGTAAAATGAATTAAATAAATCTACCCTCTGTGCACGCATGCTCAGTTGTGTCTGACTCTTTTTGACCCCATGGACTGCAGCCCACCAGGCTCCTCTGTCCATGGAATTCTCCAGGCAAGAATACTGGAATGGTTTGCCATTTCCTTCTCCAGAGAATCATCCCAACCCAAGAATCAAACCCACATCTGTTGCATCTCTTGCATTGGCAGGTGGATTCTTTACCACTAGTGCCACCTGAGAAAGCCCAAATAAATCCATGCAGTAAGTTAATTTACAAGTTGTTAAGATACATAATCATGAACTGCTAAGTTTGACACCTCAGTTGATATTAAGAAAAATAAAGATTTCTTCTTTCTTTCATCTCTTTGGGCTTTTTCCACATATAGCTTTTTAACATTTGAAATTTTCCATTGAACTTGAAATACATACCAAAAAATCCACAAATTATAAATGCATTGTGCAAGGAATTTCACTATCTGAACATACTCATGTGGCATCCCCACCTGTCTAGCTCTTGAAGGCACAAGCACAAGTCCTTGAATCCAGAGGTCTCCTCCTCCTCTGTAACCACATTCAGAATCTGAGATCACTTCCTATGAAAACTTGCAATATCCACAGAGTGGTGCATTAGTGGGACAAAGATGAAGTCTGGAGGTAAAAGGTTGTTCTACGTTTCCATCAAGCCTGAGTATAGATATAGAATCTCACATGCTAAACAAGGATAACAATACATTGTAGGCTTTGTTGTGTGTGTAAGAATAAAATGTATGCAAGCAAGAGCACAGCAGCCATTAGAGGAGAAATGGGGGTACACCAACATTAGCTTTCCTCCCATTTGTGGAATGGTTTCAATCAATGCAGAATAGTGATACCAAGCAATGGAATAAGTAGAAAAGGGTAGGGGGTGCTCTTTAGGATGTTTCTATTTTTTTTAATTTTGAAGTGTCTATCCAAAATTATTGTTTTGGGCAATCAGCTGTTCTTGCAAATTTGTATGGAAAGACTCATGGTAAGAATCTGAGGAATGTCTACCCACAACACTAAAGATAATATTTAACTCTGCCTCCTTTTCTTCTCTGGGGTCTTATCACTCATTTTTCCTGAGAATTTCAGTAGTTAGATGAACACTTTCATTGGGTATTATAAAAGAATTAAGTGAAAATTTTAAAAAGTTTTGCTGTGAGCCCACTGTCTATTCTCGAGGCAGAGATAACAAGAAAATGTTATTAGAAATGCTATACTTTAGCAACATATAGGAAAGACATTCTACAACTAGTTGAGCTTCCTTTGATCTTATTTTGTTAAATGCCTGGCATTCCAACTTAAATGAACAGCACAGGAGGATTCTGATTTAGGCACTAATAATGAGGTTGTGAGTAGGTTTTACAGAGGAAGTATGCTATCATATGGCGGTTCCCAGATGTTTTAGTGGTAAAGAATCCGCCTGCAATGCAGGAGACACAGGAGATGAGGATTCAGTTATTGGGTCGGAAGATCCCCTGGAAGAGTAATAACCTGCTCCAGTATTCTTGCCTGGACAGAGGAGCCTGGCGGGCTACAGTCCATGGGATCACAGAGTCAACAGCACTGAGTGTGATGGTATTATACAGATCAGCAGTATGTACATGTACCAGACCCTACTGGCAGAACTGGCAGAGCTCAATAACAGAGAAAAATAAACTAAAAGGATACTGGAAGGCCGTGATTAAGAGTGTGTGCCTCTAGAGGTTTAGCAATAAAATGATGTGTATTTTCAAATTATCTGTGTTGTATACTTTCTATATGATAAGCAACGTGTTCAAATCATTCTGAATCTGGTTAACCTAAAATATAAGGAATGACATGGGGTACCTTTAAAAATGCTAATTCAAACACAATATTGTGCCTTAATTCTATTTCAATAATTTTTAAGATAATTTTTTTTTTTTTTTACTTTACAATACTGTATTGGTTTTGCCATACATCAACATGAATCTGCCACGGGTGTACATAAGTTCCCACTCCTGAACCCCCTCCCATCTCCCTCCCCATACCATCCCTCTGAGTTACCCAGTGCACCAGCCCCAAGCATCCTGTATCCTGCATTGAACCTAGACTGGCGATTCGTTTCTTATATGATCTTATACATGTTTCAGTGCCATTCTGCCAAATCATCCCACCCTCTCCCTCTCTCACAGAGTCCAAAAGTCTGTTCTGTACATCTGCATCTCTTTTGCTGTCTCACATACAGGCTTATCTTTACCATCTTTCTAAATTCTATATATATGTGTTAGTATACTGTATTGGTGTTTTTCTTTCTGGCTTACTTCACTCTGTATAGTAGGCTCCAGTTTCATCCACCTCATTAGAACTGATTCAAATGTATTCTTTTTGATGGCTGAGTAATACTCCATTGTGTATATGTACCACAGCTTTCTTATCCATTCATCTGCTGATGGACATCTAGGTTGCTTCCATGTCCTGGCTATTATAAACAGTGCTGTGATGAGCATTGGGGTACACGTGTCTCTTTCAATTCTGGTTTCCTTGGTGTGTATGCCCAGCAGTGGGATNGATTCAAATGTATTCTTTTTGATGGCTGAGTAATACTCCATTGTGTATATGTACCACAGCTTTCTTATCCATTCATCTGCTGATGGACATCTAGGTTGCTTCCATGTCCTGGCTATTATAAACAGTGCTGTGATGAGCATTGGGGTACATGTGTCTCTTTCAATTCTGTTTCCTCAGTGTGTATGCCTACCAGTGGGATTGCTGGGTCATAAGGCAGTTCTATTTCCAATTTTTAAAGAAATATCCACACTGTTCTCCATAGTGGCTGTACTAGTTTGCATTCCCACCAACAGTATAAGAGGGTTCCCTTTTCTCCACATCCTTTCCAGTATTTATTGCTTGTAGACTTTTGGATCGCAGCCATTCTGACTGGTGTGAAGTGGTACCTCATTGTGGTCTTGATTTGCATAATTTTTAAAAGAAATTTTAAAAAATGAATTCTATACTTGGAAAATATTTCTTTTTCACTATAACTACTCAGAGCTTAATTAAATCAGACATTTGAAATGATGGAAAATGACTGACTACCTGATTGTTCAAATATTTTCTCATCAAATGACAGTAAGAAAAATATCTCTCTTTTTGTATATTAAGAATAAATGAATATGTTGTCTTTCCAGGGATAGCCATTATAAAAGGCCAAATTCTGAATCCCTTAGATATTTTCTAATGTTCTCCATTATTTTATGTGACATTATAAGTAAAAAAGAACATTAAAATTAGAAAAATATTCAGATTTAAAAATTAATGCAGAGAGGAAGGCTAGTTTTCTTAATGTATAATATCAAGTCTTGGTTTGTGTTATTTTAAACTGTTTCCCCTTTCCCTAAGCCACTTAAGTACAGTGTATGCTAGGCCAAAATTGTGCTTGCTTAACCATCCACCATCACCATCAAGGATTTCCCCAGAATTTATGGATATCTAGTGACTAACTGTCATAAGATGTACTTCTTGGATATCCTTGTGATTCATGTTTCCATATGCGGAAAGGGTTCATTATAGAGAGAATAAAAAATGAGATTAACTCAAAAAGAAAATTAAATTAAGGACAAAAGCTGAAGAGGGATCCTGAGTTGTTCAAGAACGTGTATCCTAATCACTTCTTTGGTCTTAGTGGCTCTGGCACAGAGAAGCAAAGAAACAAGGGAAGACTATTCATTTAGGATGTATCATGGGAAAGGTGTAATTTTACATAAAATCATAAGATGGTTTCAGAGGGAAAAAAATGTTAGCAGAACTGAAATTAACCTAAGTTCTTTCTCTTGAAAAAAAAAATTATCCAGTGCAAAAATGCGTGAGTTTTTTCTCATGTTAAATCTCTACATATACTAGACTATTACTGATCACCTATACATGCAAAAATGTTTCTCTAGAAAATACCTTTCCTAATTAGATTTGTCAATGATAAACATGAAAATACATTATGTGCATGTGGATGTCTGTGTGTGTATATAATACACATTCCAGTTAAGATATTTGAAATCCTAAAAGATGATGCTGTTAAAGTGCTGCATTCAATATGTCAGCAAATTTGGGAAACTCAATAGTGGCCACAGCACTTGAAAAGATCAGTTTTCATTCCAATCCCAAAGAAGGACAATGCCAAAAAACATTAAAACTACCATACAATTGCTCTTATTTCACATGCTAACAAGGTTATGCTCAAAATCCTTCAGGCTAGGCTTCAGCAGTACATGAACTGTGAACTTCCAGAAACAAGCTGGGTTTCAAAGAGGTAGAGGAACCAGGGGTCAAAGTGCCAACATCTTTTGGAGAAAGCAAGGGAGTTCCAGAAAAATGTCTACTTCTGCTTCATTGACTATGCTAAAGCCTTTGACTATATGGATCACAACAAACTGTGGGAAATTCTTACAGACAGGGAAACACCAGACCACCTTATCTATCTTGTGAGAAACCTGTATGCAGGTCAAGAAGCAACAGTTAGAACCGAACATGGAACAATGGACTGGTTCTAAATTGGGAAAGGAGTATGACAAGCCTGTATATTGTCTCCCAGCTTATTTAATTTATATGCAGAGTACATTATGTGAAATGCCAGGCTAGATGCTGGAATCAAGACTGCTGGGGAAAGTATCAACAACCTCAGATACATAGATTATACCACTCTAATGGCAGAAAGTGAAGAGGAACTAATCTCTTCATGAGTGAAAGAGGAGAGCAAAAAGGCCAGCTTAAAACTCAATATAAAAAAACTAAGATCATTAGAAAAGACCCTGATGCTGGGAAAGATCGAACGCAGGAAGAGAAGAAGACAACAGAGGACGAGAGGTTGGATAGCATCACCGACTCAATGGACATGAATTTCAGCAAACTCTGGGAGGTAGTGGAGGACAGAGGAGCCTGGTGTGCTGCAGTCCACAGAATAGTAAAGAGTAGGATACGACTTAGTGACTAGACAACAATAACAACAGATTGCATACACATATATGTGTGTACATGCATTGCACAGATATACCTCTATATGATAACAACGCAGAAATGACTATTTTAAACTGATGACAAGCTCTTCCCAGGAGCTAAGGTTCCTACAGGACTATGTAAAAAATAGTTTTTGGAATTGGAAATTGTTTCAGATCAGGGACCTATAATACCTGCATGGCTTGAGTTATAAAGCAGGAAAAAAAGAACTAGCTTTACATATGAGAGAAGTGCATTACAGTTTAGGAAGTTTTTCCACACTGAAACTTATCTGATGTCCTCAACATTGTATGAAGGTTGGCCTAGTTACAATTATATCTAGTTCCAAATATGCACAACAAATGCTAGAAGTTTAGTGCTGCCAAAGAACCATTCTATTATGCGCATAGATTCTGTGGGTCAGGACTTTGGAAAAGGCACAATAAGGAATACTTGTTTCTTTTTCATATTGTCTGGTAAACTTAAAGGCTGAGGGTTAATTGATGGCAGGGGCTCTGATTAGGTGAAGTTCATTCATCTCAGCTGTTTGGACTTGAAGGTTGCCAATAGAAACAAACAAAATCTATACATGGTCTCCCCCATGACTTGGCGTCCTTACAGCATTACAATTTCAGGGTAATTTGACTTCTTACATGGTGACTGAAGGATCCAAGAGCATGTGTTCTAGTGAAAAAGGCATAAGGAACTTTGCTTTCTATGCTGTTTTGTTGCTGTTTAGTTACTAAGTCATGTTTAGTTGCTGTTTAGTTACTAACTCTGTGACCCCTTGGACTGTAGTCCACAAGGCTCCTCTGTCCATGGAATTCTCCAAGCAAGAATATGGAGTGGGTTGCCATTTCCTACTCCAAAGGTTCTTTCTGATCCAGGGATCAACCTGCGTCTCCTGCTTGGCAAGCAGTTTTTTTTAACCACTGTGACACCTGGGAGCCTTAAAAATCAAGCAGCATCACTTCCATTTCACTCTCCTTGTTACAAGTAAGTCTCAAACCTGTCCAGATTAAAAAGGAGTGGTAACGTTCCAGAATGGCATGAGGGATACAGGAGAGTGTTGCAGTCAGCCTTTGCAAATATAATATGCTGCAGAAGGTAAGGTTCAAAGAGGTTGAATGATTTGCTGAAGCTGAACAGTAACTGGCAACACCAATACCTGGTGGTTGACAACATTTCTGATCTGCAAATTGTCGAAGTCTGCAGCAAAACAAGTGAGGTGAAATTGTACAACAATGGCAAAATAGAGGTGTGGACCTCAGTACAGTAAAGATATTTTAAACTTTCAAAATGAAAAACTTTATCTCTGATGCCTATTTTCCTTTTGAGGACTATATTTTCTCCTCTCTCTACATTCAAGCCTTATATTCTGGTTGCTCTGAGTTATAGTCAACATTCAGGAAATATCTTAATCTAATGCAATGTTAGAGCAGATTTCCCACTGCCAAACTCATAAAATGAGATTGGTATTATACAGTTTAATGATATTTGGGGGGACTACTTCACAGCAGACGTACATTTTCCCTGGGGGTTTTCATTAGGGCCGAGTTCATTTTTGTCTGATGCGCTGCTAATTTCTTAGCAGGCTGGGTCTTGGAGTTTTTCCCCTGTAGCAACTGAGTGCCATCAGTGGCGACATACATCTAAAGTAAGAGCTCTCTCCCACGATGGTATTCAAGATCCTGAGGAAGAAAAACCAGCCCTCACTGGAGGTGCAATTCAAGAAGGACCACAAGGATTTTCCAACTCAGCAATTGAAGTGGAAAGCTTCTAGTTCTCAGAGCACTAGCTGGCATCAGTGGGGGAACCACAGCAAGATGTTTCCCAGGAGAATTAATGACGGGGTTAGCAGTGCCCTAACATGTAAGGAAAGCAGCCATTCAATGGCAAAAGGCTCTTTGAGTTTAGAAGCAAATGTGTTTCATGCCTTCCTTAGAAAATGAGAGTCCTGTCAATCATATGTCATTAAACCCATATTCAGGTTACTTCAGCCGTCATAAACAGAGGACCGATAGTCTTCCTGCCATTAATGGATGCCTAACAAAGTACCAAAATGAAGAAAACATTGTTCAAATGGCTCCATGTTCTTTTACATGACTTCTTAAAAATCATCCTTTTACTCTCACATTTAGGATTATCAACCGCATCTGTTTTGCCCAGGATATAGCTGCTCGTACCATATAGCCAATATTTTTTCTCAGTCTTAATAAATACAGAAGAGCTACTGCTATTACACATCTATTTGGCATACCAAGGGCTCAAGTGAACTGAAGTGAAAGTCGCTTGAAGTGAAGTCGCTCAGCCGTGCCTGACTCTTAGTGACCCCATGGACTGTAGTCCGCCAGGCTCCTCTGTCCGTGGAACTCTCCAGGCAAGAGTACTGGAGTGGGTAGCTGTTCCCTTCTCCAGGAGATCTTCCCAACCCAGGGATCAAACCAGGTTTTCTGCATTGCAGGTGAATACCTTTACCATCTGAGCCACCAGGGAAGCCCACCAAGGGCTTAAACTTTTACAAAATTGAGATGCACTGAAACATAATGGATAAAGCACATATTTGGCATATGTCTTTACTTTGGTCCTGACTGATTTTGGTAAATTCCTCAGTTTTCTTCTGTTTAGTATCAGTTTTAAATGTAACACATGGAACTGCTATAAACTTTAAATCAGGAAAATATTTCAAAAGAGTATTACATGGTCTTGAAATGTCTGTATGTAGTATTTATAAGTTGGTTAAAACTGGTGGTTCCTTGTTCCCATTCTCAGTATGTCTGGGACACTACGCTATACCACCCTGAATGTGCCCGATCTAGTCAGTATGTCTGGGACAGGACACAAAAGTCTTCATTTAACAAGTTTTCTAGGCAACTCACAGAATAATACCTGTAAGTACGACATGTCACTCAAAAGAGATAGAAATAAAGAATAAATCTTTCTCTCTCACACACACATACACACACACACACACACACACACACACACAGGCTAAGCTTGTCAACCAGTACTAGGGCTTGTGTCTGTAGTTTTGTCCGGATATTTCAAAATGCCCAGCTCTCCTCTTCCCCAACAAGTTCAACAAACTTATGTTGAACACAGGGCTCTTTCTTTCTGGCTTCTAATGCTCAGAAGAGATTTGAGTCACACGAGGAAAAGGAAAAGAAACACCAAATGGTAGATCCAGTCAGAACCTGACAATTCGTGAATACTCACTAAATCAAAGTGAGGGTAAGGCTCTAACACAGACCTCTCTTCTGCTACACAGTGTGCTCTTTACCTGTGTTTTGTGAATTTTTACTATGACATTATGAGGTTGCTATGTCCGTACTGGTTATACAGAGGAAGAATCTGGGGCTTAGAATGCCAAGTATCAAATGGATGTGAGAAATATTTTTGAGGTCGTTGTTTTGTTCACTATCTGGACTGTGATAATGACTTAACAGATATACACATGTGCTCAATCTATCGAACTGTATATTGTAAACACATGCAGTTTATTATATGTCAATTACACCTCACTAAAGCTGGAAAAAACAAACAGGATGCTACATAACATGTCTAAGACAGCACAAACAGAACAGTACTTCTACCATCTCTCTTCTGAAATCTGGGTTCTTACTCAGCAAGCCCTGGAGCAGAGCCCAGGGAAGGAGTGACAGCCTAGCTGGGAGGAAGGGAGATAGAGGAAAGATGACAATGCCCACGCATTCTGGTTTCCTCAGAATATTAGGTGGTGTTGGAGAAGACTCTTGAGAGTCCCTTAGACTGCAAGGAAATCAAACCAGTCAATCCTAAAGGAAATCAGTCCTAAATATTCATCAGAAGGACTGATGCTGAAGCTGAAGCTCCAATACTTTGGCCACCTGATGTGAAGAACTGACTCATCAGAAAAGACCATGATGCTGGGAAAGACTGAAGGCAGGAGGAGAAGGGGACGACAGAGGATGAGATGGTTGATGGCATCACCGACTCAATGGTCATGAGTTTGAGCAAACTCCGGGAGTTGGTGATGGACAGGGAAGCCTGGTGTGCTGCAGTCCATGGGGTTGCAAAGAGTCAGACACGACTGAGCAACTGACCAAGAGGATATTAGAACCTCCTACTGACGTGTAAACCAAATTCAGGAGAAAATGAAGCCCAAACTGTGCTGTCTGGATTCCAAATTTCCAGGTAGATCTGCAGTGTCATTTGTTTTTGGGGTAGAGATGTTGACATCCTTGGCCCATTCACCCCTAGGAATATCTCTTCTCAAAGAGAAAATTCTCTGCCACAGCAGATGACAGCTATTGTATTGGAGGCAGCTGTGAGCCCAAGGAGACAGGGATCACTGTAGGCCTTGGAAGAGGGAGAAACAGTGCAATCTCAAAACTGCTGAGTGGAGATCTCTGTTGGTGCTCAGAGTGTGAATGTCCTATCTCAGTTGTAACCCCTGGTTCATGTGGCAGGGGGTAGATGCTCAATAATTAATTTGAAATAAATGATCCAATGGATTTCCATCTCAAAAAAATGAAATCCTAGTGGCTATTTTGCCATTAGATTTATGTGGAAATGTTACAACACTGTAGATACAGTACCATTTTTATTTTGAGAGAAGCAGAGATGAATATCTAAAATAAAGTGTGAAAATGATCTAAAGATTTCTATTACCTATGCTTCCCCTCTGAGCTGAAATCATATCATTCACATTATAATCAACTTTTCTCTGCAACTGCTTTTTTCGCAAAAAACCTCTGGGTTTCACTAGAAACAGGCTGATCTGTATTAGCAGACGAAATAACATCACATTAGCGTTTAGCTTGCTCTGCTTGTTTTCCTACAAAACTCAGCTCACCATAACTTCTCTAAAGAAATATCACTTCCATTTCTGTAAATATTCATAATTAGTCAATTTACATATTTATTGATGAGTAATGGATATTTTAGACAGTCTAACTATATTATACATTATAGGACACAAATCAAGTAAATCACAAGGTAGTGTGCTGAAGTAATTTAAAAAACGTAAGAAGATTTTATTTTTCACTATAAAATTGTTGGTTTAAATTAAAACAGGGATCATTTTATTCTTTAATAATGGAGACTTACAGAAATCAAAATGCTATTGCAAACTTGGCAATTGGCCCAAGTTTTTTCCTTGTCAGTTTCACAGGTCACACCATGCTTGTATGATGGATAATATGAATTCACTGCATTGGGAGGTCTGAGGCTGTTAGCTTTCAAAACCTCTCTTAGCAGACAAGTTCAATCAGTATAAAGAGCACAGTGAGGCACGGAACTGTTATGTTGCATCAAGCAGGAAAGTAATTTATTCCTTGACACACCTAAAAATGAACAGATTCACTTCTGAGGCATGAGAACATGTATTCTACAATGTAGGCCAAGATTCATTTAGCCTGACTGTAAAAGTTTCAAAGTCATATCGGGAAGTATCCCTGTTTAGATGGCTTGGGTGTAAAGCTTATGATAATAGGAGGGGATAGAGAACACTAGAGAGAAGGTAGCCAAAACGGATAGAAATCAGGGATTTCACAGTAAAGGAACCATTGCTATGAAACTGTTGAGACCCTTTTCTCTCCTGTCCATGCTCGGGACATTTTGCCATTCCCTGAATTTTTTTTTTTTTTTTCTGTTTAAAAATGTGCTTATGGTGGAATTTGAACTTTTGATTTAAAAACTCTAATTGGTTCATAAAAGTCATCAAATTGGCTCTATAATTCATTTGAAGAAAGAGTTAAACCTCTGTTTTCTTTGTTTGTTGTCTCTTTTGAATCATAACAACATTAGGCTTATTTTTTTCCTTTGCCATTTTCCTGCAGTGAGATTCTTTTCAATTTAATCCTCTTTCATCTGTAATTAGTAGTGGTTAACAACAGCTTGATATTCTCTCTTTCCCCCTTTCTCTTCCTCTCTTTTGCATAAACACAATGATGTGATTAGCAATAAGCATTTAGTAATCCATTCAGGAAAATGTGGAATGTGGAAGAATTTGGTTTATTGTCTGTGTGGCTACCCTGTACTAATCCTTCTAGCCCTTACCAAAGGGGGAAGATTAAAGCAAAGATAATTCACTTTTGATACTGAAGGGGCCAGAAGGTGTGCTGTGGAATGCAGTTTTCGCCTTAAATAGATCATATTTGTGTGGATGAAGCCCACTGAGATAAGGAAGGGGAGACAAGCAAGGCGATGAGAAGCCATTTTTCTAGTGTTGAAAGTGACACCTCAGGAGCTAGAGTCACCAAGAGGCCACTGGACAATGTGGAATGGGAAGCAGATTTGCACTGCAGGTGATGCGGACTAGAGAATCAGCTAGAAAAGAGGTAATTACAGCCGAGAATGACAAGTTGACAGGCTCAACTGAGAATGTGCAAATGCGCAGACAGCAGCCAAGTCAGTGCCTCCACAGGCCGTGGCCAGAGACTCCGAGGCTGTTCCCAGCATAAGCCTCTCAGGCATGTCCTGAAGCCTCATCTTAGATCCTAACAATTGCCACATCTCCATCTTTCCCTCTGGAATTCCTGCCACCACACTAAGACACAGTCACAGTTGATAAAGGCCGAGATGAGAGCCTCTTGCTGGACAGCTGACTTTACCTCTCACACCCCCCCTCTCAGTTGGCAGGTCCAATCAGCCCCCAAATTAAAGACACCTGCCTGCGACACTCGCGAGGGAGCCTCAGGGGCTCTGCCCCTTCACCTTTCCACATCCCAGCACATCACGGCCGTCTAGACTGGCGAGCACCACAGAAAACTGCGTGTGTCTGCCAAGTGAGAAGGAATAATGAGGAAAGCTCCAGTTAGGGGGAAATGAGCCCTGTTTGCAGCATCAGACAAGTGAGAGGGGAAATCTGTATCCTGCCCCAGGGAGAACTTCCCACACTTACGTCACCGTCCGCTCTGACATCCTCATTTCCTCTGTGTCTCCAGGAGGCTCCGCTGCACACTGCAGGCCTCTCTTGTGCTCCCACCCATGATTTTCACAACATCTGAATATTAGCACTTCTAATAATGTGTTTAGTTAGCACCAGCTTAGAAATTCATAGCGTCCTTAACATTTTAAAGTCTAACACAGGTCTTTTCAAGATTCCAAACGTTTTCACTTGGCTTTCATTTCCTAGGGCAAAAATTGTCTGTTAAAAAAAGAATCACCTCAAGTATGTAAGATATATGTGAACTATAATATATGCATACACATCTTATATGAAGATGTGTATGTATCTTACATGGTACACAAGATGCCTATATGTAAGGTGTATGTTACAGAATACATAAATATGATTAAGTATTATACATGATATAGAGCAAATATATAGTAGATGTATGATAGATTTAGTATATGTAGGTAATACATGCAAATATTACAGATATATATAAGATGTATGTACATATTATGTATGTACAAATATGTCTCAAATTTTGTCTGGATGTGTACATAAATATTTGAGAATTATGTGACAAGGCAGTGTGAATGATAACAATAACTACTGATTAGAAAGTACACATTTTTCTTTATAAAGTAAAGAACACAATCAGCTATACAGTATTATAGCATGATAGGTTTATAATACTTTGCCCACAGATAATACATTAAAAAAAATGAAGAAAACATTTTAACCTTACAGTACAGTACTTTGAAAAGCACAGTAGTACAGTACAACAGCTGACATACAGGGGCCGACATAGAGTGAAGAGGGAGGAAGAGTTACTGACTGGAAGAGGGAGATGAGGTAGGAGATGAAGTGGGAGATGGTACAGCTGAAGGATGGTCAGCAACAGGAGATGGAAGGCAAGCTGCAATTTCACTCATGCCTGACTTTGATGGAATGCATGTTTGCATTTTTGAAAATTCACAGCTTGAAGGTTTGTATGTGGAGGATTTACTCTAGTGTGTTGTTGAGACTTCTGTTCTGGGTGTGTGACTAAATCAGGTTAAGTCCTTTACATAAATTTTATGAAGATTCTAGTGAGACCTCACACCAGCCAGAATGACCATCATCAAAACTCTATAAACAATAAATGCTGGAGAGGGTTTGGAGAAAAGGGAACGTCTTGCATTGCTGGTAGGAATGTAAACCGATACAACCACAATGGAAGATGGTATAGAGATTCCTTAAAAAACTAGGAATAAAACTACCATATGACCCAGCATATACTAGCATATATCCATTACTAGGCATATACCCTGAGGAAAACAAAACTGAAAAAAACACATGTACTCCAATGTTCACTGCAGCACTATTTACAATAGCTAGAACATGGAAGCAACCTAGATGTCCATTGACAGATGAATGGATAAAGAAGCTGTGGTACATATACTCCATGCAATATTACTCAGCCATAAAAAAGAATACATTTGAGTCAGTTCTAATGGGGTGGATGAACATAGAGCCTACTATACAGAGTGAAGTAAGTCAGAAAGAGAAAGATAAATATCATATACTGACAAATAAATATGGAATCTAGAAAGATAGTACTGATGGATTTATTTTCAGGGCAGCAATGGAAAAACAGACATAGAGAACAGACCTATGGACACGGTGGGAGGGGTGGAGGGAGAGGGTGAGATGTATGGAGAGAGTAACTTGGAAACTTACAATACCGTATGTAAAATAGAAAAAAAAAAAAAGATTCTGGTGAGAGGGTGTGGAGATCTACTTGTTTTGTGGCTGGTGTTGGAGAAGACTCTTGAGAGTCCCTTGGACTGCAAGGAAATCCAACCAGTCCATTCTAAAGGAGATCAACCCTGGGATTTCTTTGGAAGGAATGGTGCTAAAGCTGAAGCTCCAGTACTTTGGCCACCTCATGCGAAGAGTTGACTCATTGGAAAAGACCCTGATGCTGGGAGGGATTGGGGGCAGGAGGAGAAGGGGACGACCGAGGATGAGATGGCTGGATGGCATCACGGACTCGATGGACGTGAGTCTGAGTGAACTCGGGGAGTTGGTGATGGACAGGGAGGCCTGGTGTGCTGCAATTCATGGCATCGCAAAGAGTCGGACACGACTGAGCGACTGAACGGAACTGAACTGGAAGATAAGTCTTATATTTAAGTCCCTTTACTTATTAACCATACCTACTAATCAGAAGTGGTTTGGCTCTTTCTCTGATATCTCTTTGCCTTCCATGTTATGGGTGCCAGGTTGTAAACCAATAAGCATGAAACATTCACACAGTTGTGTAATCATAACCTCCATTATCTCCAGAGCTTTTCATCTTCTCAAAGTGAAACTCCATACTCTCCATTTCTCCCTCCTGCCAGACCCTGGCAACTACCACTCTAACTTGTATTCCTATGAATTTGACCACTCCAGGTGCCTCAAGCAAGTACAATCATACAATTTTTGTCCTTTGGTGTCAGACTTAATTCAGTTAGCATAATGTACTATAGATCCATCTATATTGTAGCATGTATAAGAATTTCCTTCCTTTTTAAAGATGAATAATATTCCATTGTGTTTATAACCTGCATTTTGTTTATCTGTTCATCTGTTAATAGATATTTGGGCTATTTCTACCTTTTGGCTATGGTCAGTAATGCTGCTATGAACACTTTTTCACTACCTTAAATATTAAACAAGAATGAAAATACTGATTGGTCACATGAAATGACAAGATTGATGTAATTTTGCTTTGCCTAATTAATCACTATGACAGTATTGTTCAATTTGAATCTACCCTTTTAACATTCATACCACTGAGGGCATTAGGAACTTCTCTAAGAACACATGTAATTGAGTCCTGTGTGTTAGGACTTTTTGTCTAATTGCTATTGCTAAGTCACTTCAGTCGTGTCCGACTCTGTGTGACCCCATAGATGGCAGCCCACCAGGCTCCTCCATCCATGGGATTTTCCAGGCAAGAACACTGGAGTGGGTTGCCATTTCCTTCTCCAATGCATGAAAGCGAAAGGTGAAAGTGAAGTCGCTCAGTCAAGTCCGACTTAGCGACCCCATGGACTGAAGCCTACCAGGCTCCTCTATCCATGGGATTTTCCAGGCAAGAGTACTGGAGTGGGGTGCCATTGCCTTCTCCCTTTTTGTCTAAAGGGTTTTTAATTAACTTGTGGTGTTTATATAAGAATAGATAATAAAATATGCTTATTTCAAGATTCCATGTATAGAATTAGAACTTGACAATGACCACAAAGTTTCAGACTTAAATCACCCAATAGAAGATTACTCAGAATAGGAGTATTTTATTCCAGACATTTATAATTGTCCATCATATATAATAAAAAGCCAATTGAATTTTAGTTAATTTTGTTACTGTTTGTAAAGTCTCCACAGATGTGTATCCCCTTAGTGCCAACGCTCAGGGTAGGCAGAATTCTCCCACAGCTGACCCTTAGTAAGTCTGCAGGATGAAAGTGGCTTTCAGTTTTATCAATTATTTAAGGTGGTCTCTGACATGGAAGCTAACATACTTTTCTAAATTTTACTCTCAAGGCTAAAAATGTTTTGCAAATGGAATTCTTGTATTTTGGAGAACTATGCCCCCATGTTTGAAAACCGTATAAAATAAAAAATTTTACCTGATATTTTTCTTCATCTGGTAAGAAATCATACAATCAATTTGCCTTAAATATTTTCTAGACTGACTATCTCCAAGTAGAAAAGGCAGAAGACATAATCCATTCTTTTCCTCAGCTTTTGTTTTTCCTGGTGGACAATCTGTAGACTCTACTTTTGAGCTTGTTTATAATGCATGTTTCATATCAGACTTGTCTCTACTTTCTCCTCACCCCACTTAAATGTAGACAGATTAGAGGAAGGAAATATTATACATCCAGTGTACCTAACTTAATATCTCTCCTGCTAAGTGGCTTTGTTCTCACGCAGAGAATTGATGTGACTAATTTACCAGTGGTTAACTAGACACTAAGACAGCGTTTTCTTTTCATTGGTGGATAAGCTTGATCAGGTTGGTAATGTTTCATTACATGGCACACCCCTACAATTTTTGGATCCTTGCCCAGGAAGGTGGTTGATGTAGGTCACTCTCTACACTTTCCTGATGACCTCTTCTTCTCATATTTTGAAAAATATCCACTATTTTTTGAGGTTGATGTAATGCCTAGCATCACAACACGACTGAAAGTTAAAATTATTTGTAATGATGCCTTATTCTGCCACTTTGAAAAAGAATTATATAGATATAGACACATTATAAAATGAGATCCTTTTGGAAATTCAATATACTTCAGTAAAATTAAATATAAATGACAAGATTATGGAGAATTGAAATTAAAAGTGAGACCTACTACCCACAGAATGACTGATAATTAAAATGTAAGGTGATGTATGTAATAAAGTGATGAGGTATTGAATGCAGCAGTGAATAAAGAGAATGAAAGGAATAACTAGGTCAGTGAAATCAATAAACAGATTTTAAATTTCCCAAACAACTGCTTTTAATCACCATGCGTTTTTGTTCATTTTCTCTTCAGATATTGTTTAAGCCCAGAACAACATATGAGCTAGCCATTTCTATATCAATTTTATGCTTTAAAAGGAGCTTCCCAATAGGTTTACTTGAACATGCTTTTTCCAGGAAAACATATGAAACAAAAACCTCAAGGGTCATGTACCTTAATTTTCTAGCATTTCAATCAACATCTTAAGGCTGGTTCTTCCTTTAAAAGAATGAAGACAATTGATATTTCACTGTGTTCATGGTACTTCAAATAATCATACGTTGATAGATTTTCATACTTAACCACAGAGTATGGTTAAGGGAAGCTGAATAGAAATTAACAACACATGAGGCTTTGTGAATACTCTCTTACTTTTTTAAAAAGGAAAAATATATTTATTAAAAACTATTTTAGAAAACTCTGGGGAGCTAGTAGTGATAGAAGCACATTTTAGTTTTGATGATGTGACATTTTCCTTAAACTTCTGAGTTTTAAACTAAGCACTTAGTATAAGACACAGTAACAAATACACGTAATAGTGGGACCCTGTGGAGGAGAAGGCAGGAACTTTATTTTGGGTACCAGACTACTCTGGTATTCCAATAGCTGATTTGATACATAATGTTACCAAATGACAGACGATGAAAGAAGGAGTGGTGATTTTATCAAATACTGCATTAACCAGGTAATTTAACACTGAATGTTACAACAAACCACCCCAGTCTCAATGGCTTAACCCACTGAAGATTTATTTTCAGTTCAATTCACAGGCTGATGGTAATATTTAAGGATCAGGACTTTGATAATTTCCATCTTGTAATGCCGGCATCTCCTATAGATTCTCGGCATACTCTGGTGCATCCCAGTGCATCCAGACAGACAGACAATGAACAATGAGATTTTTCTTACTGCTGAGCCTGGTTATAAAGCATACCACTTCTGCCTGCATTACACTGTTCAGAACCTGGTTTTATGACCCTAGCCAAGGTGCAAAGGAGGCTGGGAAATGTAGTTTCCCAATGTACCTAGGAAAATGAGACAGTAAGCATATACCCAATTTCTATCACAAAGAGCATTGCTAAAGGAAATTTCTGAAAAAGGATGAATAGCACAGAAAGATTAGTGGAAATATAATTACATATGTATTGCAATTTACCAAAAAGGTAAATTTATGTCAATTAGTATTTTTTTTTCCTGTTACACAACAGTCATGTAAAATAGGCAAGAGATATAGTATTTATTTCACAAATTAACAAACCAAGATTCAAGGGGGAAAAGAAAACTCTTAAATTCATACTCATACAGTGTCATGAACAAAAGAAGTTAGATCAGTTCTCGGACACTCTACAGCATTCTCTGCAGAACCATGAGCCTCTCTGAAAGCCTAAAAACAACACTGGATGCAGGCCCTGTGGAGTGTCTCTATTTAGTGGACAACCCTTTTCTCTTTCTATTCCAAGTGAAAATTTTTATGAATGTCATAGCCAGTTTCTAGGTTAAGAGCAAAGTAAATGTCTATACCTAGGAAATCTCTGCTCTGAGAAGAGGACTATTTGTTCCAGATACAGAGCTGGTGCTGCAGTGGGTTAGATGGGCCAGGTAGAGTCCATGCCTCGGTTTGTTCTATTAAGGCTGCCCAAGGGAGACACTAATCAAGGCTTTTGACTTAAAATAATAGAGAATTTGGGGTATCTGGGCATACTGATATTGTCAAATTAGCCATAGACCTGGAATTAATTTGAGTAAAGTTCCATCCTTTATCTGTTGTGACTTTCAGTCAATTAGAATCTGTAAGCCTGTTATTTCATTTGGAAACTGGATATCATGATGTATCCTCTAACTAACTCATAGATGTGATGAGAGAATTAATAAGTTAGTGGATGTGGAAACATGTTGATTATATAATTATATCCTGTGACTGGAATACAGAGCTGGCTGGTTTATTGAGGGAGCTCAACATGTTGGCATTACAAACACTGTTTGTAATCACTGTTGTTATTATTACTTCAATACTGGTCTTAAAATGTGCTCTTGAATCCTTTTCTTTAATCATATCTTGGGACACTTCCATCATTGCTGGTTACTATTGGTTATTAAAGCAGATTAATCCAATATAAAACTATAAATCTCATAACCTAGTCAGATTTTCCCCTAGAATTTTTCACTTGTAGATTCTACCTCTTCAAGAAAGTGGGAGTACGGAGGATAGTAGTAGAATAGAATAAGGGTTTCCATGTCTAACTTGGCTACATTTGTAGCTCATCTCATATTTTATTTTCTGATTTACTGGGTAACTCAAATGGGACCCTACTGACCTCTTTTAGCCCTTTTAAAAAAATATGTGTTTTTTCATTGGGTTACTGAAAGAGACCTATAGGGCCTCCCCAATGCAGACATCTCTGGGATAGGAAAGATCTGACACAAACTCATTCTCCCCATCATTGCAGTCCCCATCAGCTCCCCACCAGCAGTCTCTTAAGGCTGGAGTCTTATCTATCTTCAGGTATTTCTCTGAGGTAGAATGTGAACAAGATGACAAAAAGTCAGCTATCATCCGCGGTGTCCACTGAGCCCATTACAGGCTCATAATAACCTTGCTACAACTGATGGTGAGAGCAGAGGTTAATTTACAACTGCACACATTCTCCATTCTGCAGCGCTCTGTTCTCAACTCTCTTCTTTCCTACCATATAGGTTGGAGACAAAGCAGCAAGTCCATTTCCTAAACACACATTAAACTGAGGAGTTTATTTCTGACTCTATTACGCTCTACACTCATAATTTCTATACTTTCCATTATTTTAGTGAAGTACTGCCCTTCACCCTTCAGTACATCAGTACTGGGAAACAACAGAGTTTAGGCTGATCATCCTGGTGAAGTGACCAGGGGAGTGTGACTTAACAATTAATTAATTGCACACAGTGACTATGACTAATTCATTTGTGACATATCTGCAAGGAAAAGGATCTAAATGGAATCTCGGGTCCTTGAACACCAAGTTACTGAGCAGAAGACAGGCTGGGGAATTAACAGTGCATTTTTAACTCATCATTGGCTTTTGGGGACTGAGGTTCATATTTAACCCTGCTGGTTTGAGAAATGAGCAGTGACTTCAGCAGGGAACAGAACATACCTTTGTAGGGTGTGGAGTGAGACTGATTTCTACCTCCAGTGGAGAGAAGTGGCCAAGTACACTGAGAAAAAGCAAAATACTTGGGAACATTTATGCTTCGATTCATCTCTCTGAGATGCATCGGCTTTGGAGGCTCTTACTCAATCAACTCTTGGAGAAATCTTCCCTTAATCTGTGGCCCGTTTTATCCTATATCCAGCACTGGGCAAGAAATTAAGTTTATACACAGTACAGTATTCCTCTGTTTTCCATCTCTTAAGGCCCCTGGAATGGATATACTGATGAGCCCCACCCATCATGTGGCTTCATCCCTTTACGGGATGGAACACACAGAAAATCACGAGGGCCAGGTTCCCTAAGGGCAGGGCAGCTATATATGCCTGGGATTTGGCTTGGCAGGGTGAGCCTGGGAATGCACACTGATTCCCAGTGTGTGCTCTTCTCTTTCCCCAGATGCCCAAAATTATCTTTGCAGATGACTAGACAGTGGCTTAAGTTTCCTTCATGTGATTTCTCCTAGTGAACACCATGCATATCCTTTAACACAATACCAAGTGAAAGCTGGGAGACTGTAATATACTATTTAGCTCTTTCCATACCTCCTTCCAAGAATGTTTTTTATACCCATCCCTGACTATTCCAAAGTACCAAAAATACCATATGCCAGACTTTCAGCCTTCCAAGCAAACCATAATAGTTTATTACTAAGACCATTGTGATTGCTCCCCCTTTGCCCTGCATGTGACTCTTTGTGACAGCATGGACTGCAGCCTGCCAGGCTCCTCTGTCCATGGGCTTCTCCAGGCAAGAATACTAGAGTGGGTTGCCATGTCCTCTTCCAGGGAATCTTCTTGATCCAGGGATTGAAACTGCGTCTCTTATATCTCCTGCACTGGCAGGCAGATTCTTTACTACTAGTGCC
Organism: Aepyceros melampus; assembly: GCA_006408695.1. Lineage (NCBI taxonomy): Eukaryota > Metazoa > Chordata > Mammalia > Artiodactyla > Bovidae > Aepyceros > Aepyceros melampus. The sequence goes on along the minus strand of SJXQ01011990.1, from coordinate 149,906 downwards.
ACCTGGGAAGCCCTTTGTCCTAGCTTGATGTTATAATATTCTAGCTTATCCAAATAGACCAGAGTCTAGACAAACAGAGGTATTTGGATGAGTGTCTGCATAAATTAATATTAAATAAGTAAATAATAAATTAATATTGAGGTAATACTGAACATATTCCTCTATTTCTCTTAACAATTTTGAAAATAATTTCAGATCCTTGTACCTCCCTTGAGCAATTGCAATGGTTTACTGATGAGTCTTCCTTTGTATGATAGTTTTCAACATCTTCTCCATATTGTTACTACGCTGTATTTGCTAAAATACAAATATGATACTGCTGCATTTCTACTTAAAACATTTCATTTTCATCCATTGTTCATAGATTCAGTGTCAATAGCATAAAGAACCAACCCTAGGGTCTGGTTTTCATTGGTCCTCAATGTCATACCACAATTTGAGTACCATCTTCTGGCACCACTCCTTATACATAAAGTTACTCATCCATAATTGTCAAGATTGGCTTGACAAGCAGGGTTTCTGAAAGCGTGATACAGTGAGAGAATGAGAAACAAGACACAAGAATTCAGAGAAAAGCGAGGATCAGGGGACCAACACTGCTCCAAGGTGAAGGTGCCAAAACTGTATCCAAGCCAGCTTTATTATACTTTCAGCCATAAATGAAAGAATATGCAGGGAGTTAAACTATAACTCATGTGGCCTTCAGGGCCAAAGAACAAAATGATCATTAACCACTGAGTAATTAAGAAACAGTATCAATAGCAAATCAGTAACTAAGACTAATATTCTTATCTATAGATTTTCCACCAGATACGTAAAACATGTGACTCTGAGACGCCAGCTGAGAAACAGTCTGGGGTCAGTTTTCTGACCCCAGGATCATATCTTATTTTCAAGATTATGAACCGTTCCCTCTAGACTTGTTCCAAGAGTCTCATGCCTTATAGCATCCAGTTTATCAAAAATTATAAATTTCTTTTGTGGCTCTTGCTGGGGCCTGCTTTCCTTTATTCTTCCTGTCTCCTACACATAATAGACTAGTCCTTTTTATGCCTCTATAATTTACCTCCTGAATTTCCTTCTACCTTTTCCACTTCTATATGGTTGAAGTTTTACTCAAGGCAAATTTAAACCTGCCTTGTAAAGGCTTTCTTACTGATCTCAGGCCATTTCTTCTTCTGTATTTCTAGAGTCTTTTATTATAATATCATTATATCACTGATCACATCTTGATGTATTTATATGGCATCCATGTTCTTCCCCCACTGAGTATGATCTCCTTTAAGACAGGCCCAGCATCTCCTTCATCTTTGTGCTCTACATTAGAAACAATTCCCAGCACATCATAGTTGCTCCATAATTACTGGAAAAAGTAACAAAGAATTAAAAAGTCTCAAACCCAAAGATGAATCATCATTTGGAGATTGTTCAGAAGCCTATCTGCAGCAAATCCCAATTCATTACTAACAGAGTACAAATAAAGAGTATTACTGTGGAATGCAATTTGGAGCTATGTATTAAGAGTCTGAAAGCATTCTTAATTCTGGAGTAAAAAACACTACTCTAGAAATCTGTTATCAGAGATGTTATAAAACAAACAGAAATTGTTCAGTTGTGTTTAACTTACAAAATAATTTAAACCAAAAGTGGAAACAGGCTGCTTCTAGAGCTCAAAGGAATAATGGAGAAGGTTAAAATATTGACGCAAGAGTTACAGTACTGAGGGCCAAGGTAGTATAATCCAGGGCTCTGCTGGACTCCATCTATCATTCTTCTTGCTAGTTTCACTTGATCTCATTCTTCAGGTAGGTTTCCTCCTGAGGGAGAAACCATGGCCCCAGCAGGTGCAGATTCCCATCCTTCTCTGCATTAGCAACTTAAGAGATAAAAGAGCCCTTTTTCTCCTATTCTCCTAGCATCTGTCAAACCAAAACATGTATTGAGTTGACCTACTTAGATCATGAGAACACCCTGTGCCTAATCACTGTTTCCAGGAGAGTCGGATGGAAAGTGCTGGTGTCCCAAGACAAGGATGCTACAAGTTTAAAAATAAATGCATAAGTAAATCATACATCCACTGTGAGTCAGAGGATCATGTTTAAGAGCACACATCATATTACAATATTAAAGAAGTGGTTTTAAAAAGAAAACAACTAAAAGACTAGATGTCTAAGTTAGTGGTAATGTTGATTGTGTGTGTATGCTGAAACATCATATAACCATCTCAAAATTGTGTTTTTCTAGAATTTTTTGAGTATATGAAAAGATGGATGTGATATTATAGCAAAAACAAAACAAAAATATACTACATATTTTCAGAAAATGCACTGAAAATGATCAAAATTTAGGACAGTAAATTACTGGGGTTTTATTTCTTTATAATTTTCTGGGCATTTAAAGTTTTTACACTGGCAATTAATTTTATAATAAAATAGTTTAAAATACCTGATAAATATCAGGAAAGAGAAATACAATGGCTATTCTTAGGGCAATCAGATGTGAGTTGGTAGTCTTGGTAGAGAAATTATGTATTAATAGATCCAAAGGTACCTCATATGGTAAAGAATTTGTCTGCAATGCTGAAGACCTGGGTTTGATCCCTGAGAAGTTCCCCCAGAGAAGGAAATGGCAATCCTCTCCAGTATTCTTGCCTGAAGAATCCCACAGACAAAGCCTAGCAGGCTATAGTTCACAGGGTCGCAAAGAGTCTGACATGGCTGAGTGACTAACACACACACACACATACACACGCACGCACACACATTACTTTCTTCAGTTGTTGTTCAATCACTTAGTTGGTCTGACTCTGCAACTCCATGGATTGCAGCACACCAGGCTTACCTGTCCTTTCTCCAATACCCAATACCATCCTCCTTTTAGGTCCAGTATAGTTTTTAAAGGTTCAGAATATAGGAGGTATATATTTGAGTTTCTTACTATGTTTTAGGAAATTGGGGATATTGTGTGATCTTTGAGCTCAATCATCCATTCTGCATCCAGGTAGCATCTTCAAAAGTAAAGCCATATTACCTATTTTAATTGACAAAGTGAGTTGAGGCAAAGTTGAAAATTCAAATATGTTGTATAATTAGTAACAGTGTAGTCCTAGACCTCAGTGTCAAATGGTAAACTTATGAAACAATGAACACTGTAAAGAGCAAGCTCTTGTTTATTAACGTTTTCTATTATCTCCATTGGAAGAGGTAGTGTCAAACCCCATGAAATGACAGTGTAAGGTGAAAGTGTCAGAGCAAGTCAAATAAATCCAGTTACTCTTCTGTAAAATTGAAGACAGAGCTAAAGTGATGCAGAAAGGAGGGTGATATCCAAAGACTATTAGAAAGAACTAGTGAGGTCAATCTTACTCTTGATGAGACGGTTAAACAGTGATGATCAAAAATGACAACAGACTTCCACTTCTATTCAAGATCTATTAATGGCCTGAATATATAATACCTTCCTACATGAATGAACTAAAAATACCAGCCAAAATACATGAAACAAAATTCTTAAGGTACTGGATATCAGGCAAGAAAGCACTGTGATTCCTAAGGCTTAGGAAACAAACTGGTTAACCTGACTATTGATAAAATGGGCAGGGTAAAGAATGATGCTTTTTAAAGGGGTACCAGATTTCAGAGGCAGAAACATCGAACAGGTCACATACGGGTCATACTATCAAAACTGAAGGAGGCACATGAGCAAGCAAGATAGGGATAAGGGGTGTGATGCTTTTGCTGGAGTTTTGGGGGTTTGTTTGTTGGTTAATCTTTTCCTGTTTGATTTGTTTCTGTGCTCTCCTGTCATATTCTTTGAGTTCGGAATCAGATCCCTAAAAACAATGCAATTTGTGGTCAAAGATCAGTGAGTCAAGGGCCAGGAAAGATTTATTTTAAAAAAGTGATACATAGCCTTCTGACAGCTGTACATTTAAAGAGAGATGAATTCTGCAAGGGAGCTCAAACCAAAACAGCTGAATGTAAAGACAGGCCCATTTTCACTAGAGGGTTGATGAGACATATTTTATTCTACCTTATGATAAATCTTTATAACTCAAACTGTAGTGAAAGAATGGCAATTGTCCACTGAGTTGAGGTAGTAACTCAGCTTGAATCCCAGTATGCCTTCAATTTTCTAGCTAATAGAAGTGAAAAGAAGATGTGTAAGAAATAGTCTTCATTTGTCCTTATTTGAAGTATTTTCTTTTTATCATTACAGAAACTAGTAAGACAATTAATAAGCTTTTAAAATCATTTAAATATTCATAAAAAAGAAGACAGCTTCTTTAGTCTCACCATAAACATACAGGCACCCCTTCCCACTAAATGTGCTCTGGTCTTTATGGCTTTCATTTACTCTTTGATAGCTGGAATTTCTGCCAAGTTTCTAGTGAAATAAGATGTGTTTATGACTAAGACTGAATTTCACAGCTTCAAAAAACTTCAACTAGATACTTTAAAAACTTGGTATCTGAAACTAGATACCTGAGAAATACGTCTCTATGAAACTTGACAAGTGAAGATTTACTTTCTAATCTTGCAATATGTCCGGCGTGGGCATGGATGAAGAGAATGAGCTCACGCTTGACAGCCTTGAACACTGCGTATCACAAAGGCCAGCACCAAGCCCTACTGTAATACACTGGCTGGCCGGCTAGTACTGTCACCATGGAATCCCAGTGGCTTTCATGCTGTGGAATTTATCATTTAAAGGCCATTTAAGAGAACGAACATCTGGAGAGAGTAGCACAGAGTGTGCCAAGAATTCTAAGAACCTTTTGACCCTTTCAACTTTTCCAGAGATTTCATGAGACAGCAGGATGAAAAGAGGGCAGGAAAGGGAACTGTAAGTTGGCCACAGGCTTTGGCCTGAAGGCTGAGGCAGGGACACAAATGCTCTTCTTTGAAGAGGACTTTGATAAGTCATCCACTTAGTGATATATGCGACTGTCCTATTTTTTTTTTTTTTTTGACCCATGAAAGAACAAAAATGTCTTTCTAGAAAGGAAGTAAGAAGACATAGCTTCCCTTTAAATGATGGAAGCACTTGAGCTATGTTATTCCTTAGCATATACTTGGTCTGTAGATAAACTCCCAGAGAGTTGTAAAAATCAAAGAGGCACCAGTGTTCAATTATCAAGAAAAATCAGTACCGCTGGTATGGTTTCTAAGTGAAGCAAATATGGTTTGGGAAGATGAGGCTGTCTAAAAAAAAAGAAAATTGAAATAGAGGCATGGGGATAATAGCAGTTTTATTAAGTGCCTCAGAGACAACTCAGATCTGTGGTATTTGTTGAAAACAAATGTATATTTTGTTGAAATGGCAAGCCAGGTCTGGGCAAGATCAGGAGACAGTATGAAGGTTGAAAAAAGAGTTGCATACAAGCTTTGCAATTCAAACAAATAAATAAATGATTTAAATAGTACAGATTTTTGTTTGTGCTGGTACCATAAAGCATTTTGCCCTAATGCAAATCATAGAAGGCTGTAGGCAGTGCATGTCATGGTGCCAGTCAGGAGAATCTATCATTCTTTGTAAAGTGCCAATCTTTGCTTTCTGAGACTATGTGTTGCATTTTATTGTTTAAGAATACATTCATAATGCATTACTGCATTTTTCTTTGCTTGTTTTTTTTTTTTACCACTTAAGGATATAGCATCTTAAATCTATGTACTTTTTTTTTGAATATGTGTACTGCCAACATAACTGTACTGTAAAGTCCCTTGAAAAGAAGATAAGACAGTGAGATACAGATATCAGAAATGATTTTTCAGTAAACTGATTAGCGAAATGGAGATTAACATTGATGCTAATGCAATTTATATAAGATCTCTTCATATGTTCCTGTCATCTACCAAGGTCATTGGTCTCCAGAGGATAAATCCTATATTGAGGAATTGGTCATTTGCATCTAAGTGGTCAATATTAAGTTTTCAGAATTATTCATACATCTTCTTACAGTAAGTCCCCTGCATACGAACCTCCAAGTTGTGAACTTTCAATGATACAAAAGTGCATCTGGTTCCAACTAGGAACCAAAACTTGTTCCATCCACAGCATGAGTGGAATTGCAGCTTGCCCTCCATCACCTGTTGCTGATGATCCTCCAGCTCCCAACCCTTTCCCCTCTCCCACTCAGTAATCCTTCTTGCCTGTTCACTTGCTGCCAGCTTCTGTATGCCACCTGTTGTATTGTACTACTGTACTTTTCAAGGTACCGTAAGATTAAAAACTGTTGTGCGCTTGTTTGCTTTTTATGTATTGTGTGAAAGCATCATAAACCTACTACAATACAATACTGTATAGCCAACTATATTAGTTGGGTGCCTAGGCTAACTTTGTTGGATTTACAAACAAACTGGACTTATAGACGCACTCTCAGAATGGAACTTGTTTGTATGTAGGAGACATATTGTATTATCGTTTGGATGCTTGCAAGGTCTTTAGTGATATCCCTTGTTTATTCCTGGTATAGAAAATCTGTGTCTTTTTTGTCATTCTTTCTAAAGATTTATCCATTAATTTTTTAAAAAGAATCAGCACTTAACTTCATTGATGTTTTCTATCTTTTTTTCTGTTTTCAAATTCATTGATTTCTTTTCAGTTATTTCCTTCCTCTGCTTGTGGTGGTGGTAGTTTAGTTGCTAAGTTGTGTTTTACTCTTGTGACCCCATGGACTGTAACCTGCCAGACTCCATTGTCCATGGGATTCTCCAAGCAAGAATACTGGAGTGGGTTGCCATTTCCTTCTCCAGGGATTGAACGTGGGTCCCCTGTATTGCAGGTGGATTCTTTACTGACTGAGCTACAAGGGAAGCCCTTCCTCTGCTTGATTTGGGTTTATCCTTTCTTTCTTACATTCTTTAAGTGGGAACTTAGATTACTGTTTGAAACTTCTCCTTTTACCAAATGTATGAATATTGTGTTATCACTTTCTTTTTTATCCATGGTTTAGTTATGTCACAAATTTTGATATGCTGTATTTTCATTCATTTCTAAGTCATTAAAAAAATTTCTGTTTGAAATTTCCTCTTTGACTCATTGATTGTCTAGGAGTATGCTATTTAGTTTTCATGTCTTTGGAAATTTTATATTCATTTTTAGATTCCACATATAAATGAAAACATACAGAATTTGTTCTTCTCTGATTTTTCTCACTACACATCATACCCTCCCAGTCCATCTATTTTGTTGCAAATAGCAAATACCTATTCTTTCTTATGACTGAATAATATTCCATTGTATATAAATACCAGTTCTTCTTTAATCATTCATCTGTTGATGGACATTTAGATTGCTTGCATAACTTGGCAATTGTAAATAATACTGCTACAAACATTGGGATGCACATATCTTTTCAAATTAGTATTTTTGTTTTCTTCAAATAAATACCCAGGAGTGGAACTGTTGAATTGTATACTAGTTATATTTTTAATATTTTGAGGAACCTCCATACTGTTTTCCATAGTAGCTGTACCAATTTACATTCCCAACAAGAGTGTACAAGGGTTCGCTTTTCTCCACGTCCTCCCCAACACTTATTTGTCGTCTTTTTGACAAAAGTCATTCTGACAGGTATGAGGTGATATCTCATTGTGGTTTTGTTTTACATTTTCCTGATGATTAGTAATGTTGAGCATTTTCACATGCCTACTGGCCATCTGTATTTTTTTGGGAAAATATCTATTCAGGTCCTCTGCCCATTTTATAAGTCACATTGTTTTAATTTTTTACACTGAGTTGTATGAGTTCTTTCTATATTTTGGATATTAACCCCTTATCAGACATATGATTTGCAAATATCTTCTCTCATTCAGTAGGGTGCCTTTTTATTTTATTGATGGATTTTCTCACTGTTTAAAAGATTTTAGGTGCCATTTATTTATGTTTTTCTTTCCCTTGCCCGAGAGACAGATTTAAAAAAAAAAAAAAACATTACTAAGGCTGTGACAGAGTGTACTGCATATGATTTCTTCTAGGGATTTTATGGTTTCTGGTCTCATATTTATGTCTTTAATCCATGACACGTTTATCTTTGTATATGATGTGAGGAAATGTTCTAATTTAATTCTTGTACATGTAGCTATTCAGTTTGCTCAGCATCACTTACTGAAGAGACTGTCTCCCCCATTGTGTATTCTTGCCTCTTTTGCCCTAGATTAATTGACCATATGTGCATAGGTTCATTTCTGGGCTCTATTCCGTTCCACTGATCTATATGTCTGTTTTAATGCTTGGTACCATATTGTTTTGATTACTGCAACTTTGTAGTGTGGTCTGAAATCAAGAAACATGATACCCTTGGCTTTGTTCTTTTTATCTCAAGATTGCTATGGCTATTCAGGGTCTTTTGTGCTTCCATGAATTACTGAGATTTGTTCTAGTTCTGTGAAAACTGCCACTGGTAGTTTGATCAAGTTTGCATTAAATCCTGAGATTGCTCTGGGCAGTAGGATCATTTTAATAATATTAATTCTTCCAATCCATGAACATACAATATCTTTCCATTTATTTGTAACATCTTCAATTTCCTTCATAAATGTCTTATAGTTTTCAGCATATAGGTCTGTCACCTTCTTGCTTAAGTTTATTACTAGGTAATTTATTCTTTTACATGTGATTATAAATGGGACTGTTTTCTTGCATTCTTTCTTCTGATTGCTCATTATTAGTATAAAGAAGAGCAACATATTTCTGTATATTAGTCTTGTACTGTGCAACATTATTACATTCATTTACTACTTTTAACAGTTTATCTGACACAGATTTTAGAGTTTTCTATTCATAGTACCACATCATCTATACGTATTGACAGTTTTATTTCTTTACTTCCAATTTGGAGGCCTTATAATTTCTTTTTCTTATCTGATTGCTGTGGTAATGACTTAAGATACTATGTTAAAGAAAAATGACAAGAGGGGACATTTTTGTCTTGTTCCTGATCTTAGAGGAAAAGCTTTCAGCTTTTTACCACTAAGTCTAATGTTAACTGAGTTTGTCATAAATGGCCTTTATTATGGTGAGATATTTTCTGTGTATACTAACTTTGCTCAGAGTTTTCATCATAAATAATTGTTGAATTCTGTCAAATGCTTTTTCTGTGTCTATTAAGGTTATCATGTGATTTTTATCCTTCCTTTTGTTAATGTGGTATATTATATGGATTGATTTGCAGATATTGAATAACCCTTTCATTCTGGAATAGATCCCACTTAATCATGCTGTGTGATCCTTTTTATGTCTTGTCAAATTTGGTTTGCTAATATTTTGTTGAGTATTTTTTGAATTTATAGTCATCAGAGATATTAGCCTATATATGTTTTTCTTTTTTTGTAGCATGTTTGATTTTGGTATCAGGATAATGGTAGTCTCGTAGAATGAGTTTAGGAATGTTCCCTTTCCTGAACTTTTATTTATGGTTTTGAGTGGTTATCTTTGTATAGTTTCTTTAATAATTGCTGTTAGTGTCATATTACATATTATAATTATCACAGTCTTCTGGTATTACCATTTTACCAGTTTGAATAAATGAATTTAGTAAAATCACAAGATACAAAATTAATACAGAGAAACTCCTTTCATTCTTATACACTAATAATGAAAAATCAGAAACAAAAATTAAAGAAACAATCCCATTCGCCACTGCAACTAAAAGAATAAAATACCTAGGTATGAATCTACCTAAAGAGACAAAAGACCTGTATGTAGAAAACTATAAGTCATTGATGAAAGAAATCAAAGATGACACAAACAGTTGGAGAGATATACAGTGTTGGATTAAAAGAATCAATACTGTGAATATGATTATACTACCCAAAGCAATCTACGGATTCAATGCAATCTCTATCAAATTATCTGTGACATTTTTCACAGAAAAAAAAAACCAAAAAGTTTACAATTTGTTTGGAAATACAAAAAACTCCAAGTAGCTAAGGCAATCTTGAGAAAGAAAAATGGAGCTGGAAACCTGGCTTCAGACTATACTACAAAGCTATAGTCATCAACACAGTTCCATACTGTACCCCGATGTTCATTGCAGCACTATTTACAATAGCCAGAACATGGAAGCAACCTAGATGTTCATCAACAGGTGAATGGATAAAGAAGATGTGGTACACACATACAATGGGAATATTTCTCAGCCACAAAAAGGAATGCATTTGAGTCAGTTTTAATGAGGTGGATGAACAACCTAGAGGGGTGGGATGGGAGGTAGGAGGGAGGTTCAAGAAGGAGGCGACATATGAATACCTATGGCTGATTCATGGTGATGCATGGCAGAAACTGGCACAATATTTTAAAGCAATTATGCTTCAATTAAAAATAAATAAAATGTTTACAAAAAAAAAAAGACAGAGCAAATATATACAATGAAGTATTACCCAGCTATAAAAAGGATCAAAATTGAGTTAGTTGCAATGAGGTGGATGAACCTAGAGCCTCTTATACAGAGTGAAGTCAGTCAGCAAGAGAAAAACAAATACCTATATTAACAAAAACACACACAACACACACAGATATATGAAGTCTAGAAAAATGGTACTGATGAACCTATTTGCAGGGAAGGAATGGAGACATAGATGTAGAGAATGGACTTGTGAATACATCTGGGGAAGGAGAGGGTAGGACAAGTTGAAAAAGTAGAATTGACATATATACACTATCATGAATAAAACAGATAGCTAGTGAGAAGCTGCTATATAACATAGGGAGCCCAGCCTGGCTCTCTGTGATGACCTAGATGGAGTGGGTTGGGGAGTAGGGGAGGGAGGATAGGGAGGAGATACACATTTAATTATGACTGATTTACAATGTTGTTCAGCAGAAAACAAAACATTGTAAAACAACTTACCTCTAATTAAAAAATAAACTTAAAAAAAGAAAAAATATATTACTTCCTTTTACATCTTTTATTCCCTTCCATTTATAACATCTGCTTATTAAAAAGCAGAGACATTACTTTGCCAACAAAGGTCCATCTAGTCAAGGCTATGGTTTTTCCAGTAGTCATGTATGGATGTGAGAGTTGGACCATAAAGAAAGATGAGCACTGAAGAATTGATGCCTTCAAACTGTGGTGTTGGAGAAGACTCTTGAGGGTCCATTGGACTGCAAGGAGATCAAATCTGTCTATCCTAAAGGAAATAAGTCCTGAATATTCATTGGAAGGACTGATGCTGAAGCTGAAACTCCAATACTTTGGCTGTCTGATGCAAAGAACTGACTCGTTGGAAAAGACCCTGAAGCTGGGAAAGATTGAAGGCAGGAGGAGAAAGGGATGACAGAGAATGAGATGGTTGCATGGCATCACCAACTTGATGGACATGAGTCTGAGCAAGCTCCAGGAGTTGGCGATGGACAAGGAAGTCTGGCATGCTGCAGTCCATGGGGTCACAAAGAGTTGTACACGACTGAACTGAATTTATAACATGATTATCATATATTTCCTCAACATGCATTCAGAACCACATCAAACAGTATTATAGTTTTTGATTCTACTGTTATCCATAATTTAGATAACTCAAGAGGAGAAATAGTTACTGTATTTATTTGCTATCATAATTTTGCTTATCATGCATTTTCAACCTTCCTGATGCTCCAAGATTTCTTCTTTAATAATTATTTTTTTCTTTTTAGAAAACTTATTTTAGGTACTCAAGGTAGGCATGCTCGGGAAAATTTGGGGGTTTTATCATATCATAGATTGGGAATGCTGTCTGTAACTACATGAATATCTGTATATATGTGGCCTAAGTAATCATAGTCAGTTTTCATGCATTTTCCATGTGTAGTCGAAAATAATATGAATTTTTGATTCTTAGAGTTTGATATTTATACAAGATCCACCTGATTAATTATATTGCTGAGTTTTCTTATAGACATGAAATTTTTTGGTTTACTTAATCTGTTTTTCTGAAAAGTAAATTTCCTGTTGATACTCAGTTTTCCTGTATTTCTCTTTATATTTTCAGTTTTTTTTTTATGAATTGGTTCTGCTGAGTTATTAGGTGTATAAATATTAATACCTGTTTTATATTCATTATAATGTCACCTTAGCATTACAAAAGTATTCTTATCTGTCTCTTTTTATGTTTTGTTTGATCTCTACCTTCTCAGATATCAAGTTTAGGACCTTTACTTTCTTTTTATTTGCATTTACATGTTTATCCATTGTGCATTTAAAATCTTTTATTAGCTGTCTTTTCTTTATACATCATACTGTTATGTTCTACTCTGTAAGTGACTCTTATTTTTTCTCCATAAAGTAGGCATGTGAAGCCTAGTTGAATATTTTTGAAGCCTAGCTGAATATTGTTTAAAGTACATACATACATATAGTTTTGAGCTATGCCATTTATTTTATTCTGTTTCTCTGTCTCTGTCTCTTTCACATGCACACTTTTTGGATTCTTTTTTTTTTTTTGTCTTTTGTGCATTTTTTTAAATTTTACTTTATTTTACTTTACAATATTGTATTAGTTTTGCCATACAACAACATGGATTCTTTTGGTATATAGTAAAGTTTGTATCTTTTGCTGTAGTTGATATCATTAAAATATGACTTTTTAATATTTTATTAATATAGTTTTGAGCTATGCCATTTATTTTATTCTGTTTCTCTGTCTCTGTCTCTTTCACATGCACACTTTTTGGATTCTTTTTTTTTTTTTGTCTTTTGTGCATTTTTTTAAATTTTACTTTATTTTACTTTACAATATTGTATTAGTTTTGCCATACAACAACATGGATTCTTTTGGTATATAGTAAAGTTTGTATCTTTTGCTGTAGTTGATATCATTAAAATATGACTTTTTAATATTTTATTCCACCTAATTTTTAGCTATTATCTTTTAGTTCTGCATTATGAGAAATACTGAAATTAGCTAAAACTATCTGCTCCCTACTATCTAATATGAAGTGACATATTTTTATTCAGTTAATATCTATAAGGCCATAAAGTGAACTTATTCTATTTTATTTACACTTTCCTCATAACCTTATCACTCTTAATGTTGATATTCCATATACGGTGTCAGGAAGCATAATCATTAAATACTACCCTTCCTTCATTATAACTATAATTTTGATTTATGTCTATAAGTAAAAATGAATTTAATGCTTCTGCTGACACTGCTCTAGTCATTTTATTTTATTTTTTTTTCAGA
>SJXQ01011990.1:8656-127484 GCA_006408695.1 Aepyceros melampus | reverse complement strand
CATGTGTTCCTAACCTCAGGTCAGGCTTCCGGGAACCCTTGAAGGTTTGTACTTGCCCTGTCCATGTTCTTACAGGAGGAAAGGTGATGTGAATGAACAGAAAATGAAAACAAACAAAAAACACCATGGCAGGTTGAGAAAGAGACCATGGAAAGAAACACTTATAGGCTGTCTCCTCTGCCTACAATACCACTTCCCCTCATCCTCCCTTCTACAGCCTGGTTGTCACTCCTATGTATTCTTCATGTTTTGGCTTAGATGTCACTTCCTCTGAAAATCTCTCCAGTTTGGATTAAGTATTGCCACGTGCTTTGATATAGTTTCTCCTTTCCTCATCTAATTACCTATGTTCAAGTGTCTATTTGTTCAATTATATCCTATCAAAACTCTTGAGGGCAGAGATTATTTTCTTGGTCACCACTGTACCTCTGAGTTCTTCTATAGTGCCAGGCATCACATGTTGAATACATCACCACTAAATGATGATTAAATAGACAGACAAGCCTTTCAGATGTGATGTTTGGGCTGGTTTCTGAAAGAGGACAAGGAGATGACAGGAGGCAAAGTGAGAGGAACATGGAAAAGCATAGAGGAGGTGTGATGTAGCCAGTACATCTAGGGGGCGGGCCAGTTGTTCCCTGGGACTGGAATGTAGGGCACAAGTTGATGTGTACAGAGATACTTTGTGCACAATATTAATGAGATTGGCCTCCATCTGGAAGGTAACATGGAGACACTGGAATGATTTAAGATGTAAAGTTAGCACATCTTAGTGAGGTCACTCGGAGAAGGCAATGGCACCCCACTCCAGTACTCTTGCCTGGAAAACCCCATGGATGGAGGAGCCTGGTAGGCTGCAGTCCATGGGGTCGCTAGGAGTCAGACACGACTGAGCAATTTCACTTTCACTTTTCACTTTCATGCATTGGAGAAGGAAACGGCAACCCACTCCAGTGTTCTTGCCTGGAGAATCCCAGGGACGGGGAAGCCTGGTGGGCTGCCGTCTCTGGGGTCGCACAGAGCAGACACGACTGAAGTGACTTAGCAGCAGCAGTGAGATCACTCTGGGTCCAGTATGAGAAAGCTTGGCTGTTACAGTCACTCACATAGGAGGAAAAGAGAGCCTGGGTTAGGGCAGTGGAGGTACTGAGGAAGGAATGGATTAAAGTGGCCCTAAAATCAGACTCAATGATTGATAGAATATGGGATATGAAAGAAGAATGCCTACAAGTGCTCTAACTTAGATGTCTAAGTGATAGAGATGCAGTAAGTCAGAGTAGAAGAAGAGAGGAAAAGGGGTATGAGGTCAGAGCATAAGGGAAGATCAGGACTTTGTTGTGTATATATTGGCTAAAATGCCTTTGGGATATGTTGGAGACAGGGTAACTTAATGTCAACCAAATATATGTGACAGCAGGTACCCAGAAGCACTGTTCTATTTTGGGGACATAACATATTTGTAAGTTGGAGTCAGTTTATATTTGGATTTGTAGTTGAACATTGGGGTTGACATTGAGAGTATAAACATGCAACACTTCAAAAAATAATAATAAGGAAGTCACACTGCAAAGATCCAGCACAAGATGGACTTAAAAACTGTTCCTCTACCTCAGTCCTCAGCTTTGTCCATCTCTCTGGATTTATACCTATAATGCTTGGTTCTGTTTTCTGTTTGATGTCTCCTTATTCATGGGAGAATGGAAATGTTTCATGTGCCTTGTCTGCAGTGGAATTATCCCCTATGTCCTGAAACATCATATTGAGTCAGGTGACCTACAAGGTCACAGACTTATCCTCCATTACATTGTGTTGGCCAAAATATTCATGTGGATTTTTCTGTATGGAAAAATTTTCCAGTATTACCACTGCATGTGCACAAGCGTGCATATGTCTGTACCTACTCACACTCACACACATATCACTTGCTTCAGAACTGCTAGTCTATCTTCAATTCAATGTGCTAAGGTACTTTAAACCTCCAAATCTTTGGCCATGCTGTTCCATCTGCTGGAGATTCTTTTCCTCCTCTTCTGTCTGTATGCTGTCTTTCTGGCTAATCCTTACTTGTCCCTCAAGAATGAGCTCACTTAATGCTAACAGGTTCCCACAAGCATCTTTACAGTCCTCAGGTTCACTAAAGAGGTTCTCCCTTATCATCTTCTCATACAGCATGGCAAGGATCAATGTTCTTCCACGTGTCATCTTCTCTATGTTGAGCATCTTGAAAGTCAAGGTGCTCAGTGCTTGGCCTTTGATATGTACCAAATGAAGTGATGCTGAAGAATGAGAGGCTATGGGTGAAGGTTTAGGAAAATCTTCAAAGTGCTCTTAGAATGAGGAACAGAAAGTCCACAAGAAGAAAAACAGTCAACAGGGAACTAATAAAATTGCTTAGGATAGTTCACTAAATTTCTACACCCTTTTCAGAAAAACTGACTTGATGACTCAAGTTAAAGCTTAAGTTGCCAGAATTAACAGGCCCAGATTCAGTTTTATTCCCCAGGAACAGAGTTTTAAATTTCATTGTAAAGAAATCAACAGGAAGCCTAATATGCTGGTCATATTTATTGGTAGGTTTATTTGCAGGGATGTTCTTATGAGTTATTATTCATCAACTGCTTCTTATGAACAAGCAGTTTCTACCCTAACCAGGCACCAGCAGCCTGGTATTTGGCAGCTAGAGATAGCATCACATCTACTAGACCAAGAAGGCAATGGGTTTTCTCTGCTTCATGGTAAGAACAAACAGACATTTGCTGCCATCGGGGGCTGCTGTACTTGGTGGGCAGTGATCAGTAAACCAGGCACTAAAGTCTTCAGTTTTATTCTCCTCACTGCAACCACAAATGATTCATCTTTTCACGACCATCTGTAACAAATCAAGAATAAATTAACAGAACCTCACTGCTAAAACCACTTGTGATTACCAGGGAGAAAACAGGGATTTTTCCTCTGCCACAGGATATTATACTTAAGAGAGAGACGTGAAAATTGTGAGGCCTTTGCAGATTCAGCCTATATGCCCTCGTTTCCTCAGCACAAGCTCCTTGAGGATGTTTCTATGATCAAAAGTCAGTCTCTCACATCCAGCTCAGCCCTTTATGACCTCTTCAAACACCTGTTATGTGGAGAGTCACTCTTTCTGGGTGTGGTATCGTCATCCAAATGCCTCAGTATTTCAGATTATCCCCCTTTGGTCATGCAAACCAAAATGCTATTTTCAGGATTTTTTCATCCCACCATCAAGATTTTTCCCTTATTCTGCTACCTCTTCCAGTAATTTTTTTTTTTTTTTTTTGCTTTAGAGTTCATGGGTAATACTACTTCTGGAAAGAGATCTGTAAATCTTCACATTTCACTTTAGCACTAAACTGATGTTACATAAGAGAAAAATCTGTAATCCATCATATGAAGGGAAATTAGGATGAATGCAGCATACACCATTCTCTAAAATAGTTTTTTCCTGCCTGTGGGGAATAAGTTAACAAAATTGACCTGAATAGATGCCTAAATGGAAAACATTACAAGCAAGATTCAGCTGTATATAGAAGGGATGAGAGGAAGAGGAGAAAAACTTGCAGGGCCCAAGCAATCGTTTTAAACCAAGGACTTCCAGGTGAATGATCTTTCAAAGAAAAATGATCAGGTCCAGATAGAAAACTATGTATTTAACTACAAACAAGTCTGTTTTAAACTTTCTCCTTGAAGTGAAAAAATATCAGACTGAAAAATGATTTTGAAAAATACTTTGTGTGATATTAGAATCCATCCACATCTACCTGCCTCAATTAAACATAGGCCCAGTGGATTCAGGGTACTTGCCTCCCAATCTATTTTTATCTCATGAAATACTAACTATTAACATCCAAAGCATAAGCAGCAGTCTTTTGTGCTTAGAATAAGGAAAACACCCTTTCCCTTTAGCTGATATAACCATGCTGCCTTTATCAGAGTGAGGATCTCAAGATTTTGAGCATCCCAGGTGTTAGAAAAGCTGCGTATGGTTGCATACGATGCATTCTGCCAAACATGAATGAACCTGCCAGGCTTTGCAAGTCTAGAAATATCTAAAGCTGTTCTCAGCAGACTTCTGGAAGCAATTTAAATTTCTGAGGGCTTTGAAAATATGTATTTTTGGTTATCTCACATGGGAAGCGTGCAGCGATGAAAGCCTGCTGTCTTCTTCCCAGTCCACTGGCTCCCCGCTCCTAGCAAGCACAGACAACTTTTTTTCAGTAGGTTTAAATTCCCCTCAAGCCCTTGCCATAAGAAAACTTTCAAGAGAGTCACTGGGAAAAGTTCAGCATGATAATGGCTACGAGCTCTCTAAAGGCCCCTGACTCTATCCTAGTACCTGCTCTAAGGGTTCATGATAAAAACTGGCAAGGCCACAAGTTTTTGCCAATCTGAATTCAACAGACTGTCTAAATGGCCACAACTGACAGGAACCCAGAAAGGTCATCCTCCCTTGGGAAGCAACTTCAGTCCCAGCAAACAAGACGATCTCCCATGCTACCAACAAACTCAACCATATTATCATGGCAAGAATTTTAACTGCTGTCATCAACTTGGCAGCAAGAACCCCAAAGGGAATTTGCTCAAGCCCTTAATTTTCAGAATGTTCTATTAGCTTCACTGAACAGAGACTGGGATTATTTAGGCCAATGTAGAGGATATTATAATTAGAATAAAAGTTTTCATTCATTGTGAGATTAATGTGTTCCAGGCACCATGGTATCTCCAATTTTCTTGAAGGGAACATTTCATTGAAAAATGGGCACAATAAAGAACAGAAAGGGTATGGATCTAACAGAAGCAGAAGATATTAAGAAGAGGTGGCAAGAATTACACACAGAAGAAATTAAAAAAAAAAAAAAAGATCTTAATGACCCAGATAACCATGATGCTGTGATCACTCACCTAGAGCCAGATATCTCGGAGTGAGAAGTCAAGTGGGCCTTACGAAACAGCTCTATGAACCAAGCTAGTGGAGGTGACGGAATTCCAGAAAACCATCTACTTCTGCTTCACTGAATGTGCTAAAGACTTTGACTGTGTGGATCACAACAAATTGTGGAAAAGTCTTAAAGAGATGGGAATACCAGACCACTGACCTGCCTCCTGAGAAACCTGTATGCAGATCAAGAAGCAACAGTTAGAACCAGACATGGAACAATGGACTGGTTCCAAATTGGGAAAGGAGTACGTCAAGGCTGTATATCGTCACCCTCCTTATTTAACTTATATGCAGAGTACATCATGAGAAACGCTGTGCTGGATGAAGTAGAAGCTGGAATCAAGATTTCTGGGAAAACTATCAATAATCTCAGATATGCAGATGACACTACCTTTATGGCAGAAAGTGAAGAGGAACTAAAGAGCCTCTTGATGAAAGTGAAAGAGGAGAGTGAAAAAGTTGGCTTAAAGCTCAACATTCAAAAAATGAAGATCATGGTATCCAGTCCCATCACTTCATGGCAAATAGATGGGGAAACAATGGAAACAGTGACAGACTTTCTTTTCTTGGGCTCCAAAATCACTGCAGATGGTGACTGTAGCCATGAAATTAAAAGATGCTTGCTCCTTGGAAGAAAAGGTATGACAAACCTTTTGTTGTTCATTCATTCAGTCATGTCCAACTCTTTGCAAACCCATGGACTGCAGCATGCCAGTCTTCCCTGTCCTTTCACCATCCCCTGGAGCTTGCTCAAACTCATGTCCATTGAGTCAGTGATACCATCCAACCATCTCATCCTCTGTTGGACCGTTGTCAGCAAAGTGATGTCTCTGCTTTTAAAAACGCTGTCTAGGTTTTTCATATTTGTCTAGGTTTGTCATAGCTTTTCTTCCAAGAAGCAATGACAAACCTATACAGAGTATTAAAAAACAGAGACATCCCTTTGTTGACAATGGTCTATCTAGTCAAAGCCATGGTTTTTCCTGTAGCCATGTATGGATGTGAGCGTTGGACCATAAAGAAAGCTGAGTGCCGAAGAATTGATGCTTTTGAACTGTGGTGTTGGAAAATACTCGTCAGAGTCCCTCGGACTGCAAGAGGATCAAACCAGTCAATCCTAAAAGAAACCAATCTTGACTATTCACTGGAAGAACTGATGCTAAAGCTGAAGCTCCATACTTTGGCCACCTGATGCAAAGAGCTGACTCACTAGAAAAGACCCTGATGCTGGGAAAGATTGAAGGCAGAAGGAGAAGGGGATGACAGAGGATGAGATGGTTGGATGGCATCACTGATGCAATGGGCATGAGCTTGAGCAAGCCCTGGGAGATGGTGAAGGACAGGGAAGCTTGGTGTGCTGCAGTTCATGGGGTTGCAAAGAGCTGGACACACCTGAGCAACCAAACAACAACAACAACAAGGCAACATGCATGAGTCACTTGATATTATATATGCCATTTTTCGTATCAGAAGACTGAGGCTTAGGGAAGACACGTCATTTCTCCATCATCGTGTGGACTAAAAACTGGAAAATCAGAACATAAACTTGGGCAGGGGGACACCAAAGCTACCTCTGTATTAAATATATATTGTTCATTTTCCCCAGCAGTCTCCACTCCCCAACCCCTGCCACGATGTGGAAGCAGCACCTGTAATCTTATAATACCATCATTCTCCCTCTTCTACTACAACAAAGGATCCTGGTAGAGGCTGCCAGTCACAGGTGACCATTTTCCTAGACACAATGACAGGGGCAGACTCTGTGCCAAGTCACAGAGTCCCCAGCTTCTCTGGGATGTGGGCCCTGCTCGGCCCCTCTTTGATGGTGAAGCTATGAGGACAAGAGCTATGAGAGTTGGGCTAAAGCACTTGTGGAAGATGGATTACAGAAGATAAAGGAGACCACCATGGAGAAGCAGAGCCCGGCAGAGAGAACACCATGGTGCCCCTTGTCTCAGAGGCCTGGCTGCACCACTTTCCCTTCCCTTGGTTGTTAGAGTGGATCAAGTTCTGTTTTGTGCCTAAATTTGTTCAAGCTGAATTTCTAGTATAGTCCCTAAGATCTTTAAGATAAAACTAGAGACTCTCTTTGCTTTTTTCTTTTATTTTGTCTTGTTTTAATCTTCTCCTAAAACAGTGTCTGGCATGCAGTAGAACCTCCAAAATAAAAATGTAAAAAGTACAATAAAATGAAAAGAGCATAGAATATTACCCCCTACTTCCTCTTTCTTGAATGAATAGTCATGATAAAGTGATATGCTAAATACACTAAAAATCAGAGCAAAACAATTACTTCTAAATGAAAATGAGATATTTGACTTTTATGAAGGAAGATCAGACCTACATTCTTTACTCTTTCAGCAAATTTTCATAAAAGATAAGGGAAGTCTTTGAGATAGGCTTCAAAGAGGCAGAAGAGGCAACAGGCAAGAAGATAAATCCAGACAGGAAACATGTCATGATGTGGACACTCCCTGTTTAATGATTAGAATCAAGCCATTGGGAGAAGAGAAATAAGTTTTATATTCTGACTATTATTATAGATAATCTTTTTGAATTCTATGAGCCCAATAAAAGGTATATAATGAAATTTTCACAACCCTATCGATAAGTATTCCAAATAGCAGTGAAAGTGAAAGCCGCTCAGTTGCATCTGACTCTTTGCAAACCCACGGACTATATACAGTCCATGGAATTCTCCAGGCCAGAATACTGGAGTGGGTAACCTTTCCCTTCTCCAGGGGATCTTCCCAACCCAGGAATAAAACTCAGGTCTCTCACATTGCAGGCAGATTCTTTACCAGCTGAGCCACAAGGGAAGCCCAAGAATACTGAAGTGGGTAGCCTATCCCTTCTCCACTGGATCTTCCCGACCCAGGAATCAAACCGGGGTCTCCTGCATTGCAGGCGAATTCTTTTACCAACTGAGCTATCAGGGAAGCCCCCAAATAGTAGTTCCATCTCTAAATTTGCAGTTTTCCTGGTGACTCAGTGGTAAAGAATCCACCTGCCAATGCAGGAGACATAAGTTCAACTTCTGGGTCTGGAAGATTCCCTGAAGGAGGAAATGATAAGCCACTCCACTCTTCTTGCCTGGGAAATCCTATGGACAAAAGAGCCTGGCAGGTTTTAGTCTATGTGGTCGCAAAAGAGTCAGACATGACTTAGCAAGTAAACAACAACTCCCTCAATTTAGCAAAAAAGATAACTGAGAGCGACTTAACAAACTGTCCTACAGGTACCTTCTAGTCAATGGCGAGAACAGGTTGGCACAAAGCAATCAAAGTCAATGGCCCATGTCCAGTTTAACAAACTGTTTCAACACATTTAGTATTAGAATATGTGCATGTGTACGTGCTCAGAAGCATCTGACTCTTTGCGACCCTATGGACTAGAGCCCAACAGGATTAGATAAAAGCCAAAAAATAAACAAAAAAAGAAAAACAACAGCCGAAGATGATTTAAGTAACTGAGGTAATGTGAATTGTATTGCTTAATACCAAGGGAAATCAAAAGTCACAAATAATAAATAAATAACACAATATGACAATACAGACAAAATATCATTTTCAGAAGTTCCTAGACTATGGGGAAGGAGAACTGTTTAACTTCAAGGAGATTTAAATCTGGTAGGTATAACATCCAAAAAGTAATGGATTTCTAAGTAGTTTCTCATGGGATCATAGTTCTGTCTCCTATTGTAATCCTTGATGCTATTAGAAAAGCCTTGATTCAAGCATTATTAACAAGCCCTATGCCTGTTTGGTCAGTGGAGACTTCTGTGCATGCTTAGGGATAATTTTCCAAAGCCAGTAAGATGTAGAGAGCTATAACACATTAGCTCCTCCCAGGATAACTTCATGTTGGACCTGACAAAACCCAGGGAAACACTGTAAGTGGTTCATCCACCTCCTCGCAGCTCATTTAACTTCCAAGCGGTTCTCAATGACCTGAGGACTTTTCTCTCTTACCAGACTCAAGGCTCAATTTTGCTATGTTCTCTAATTATTGCAGATCATGAAAGCAATTTCTATGGCAGATTATGTTGACAAATTCTCTTCAACTACCTCATTTTTCTTTATCATTCATTTTGCTACCTCTTTTTGTTGTGGGAGTTTCAGCACTTCCTACAAAATGGAGGTTGATGGGCATTGGCCAGCTATTTTCATTAGATCTAACTTTTGTTTCAAACACTCCATCTGAAGTTCCCAGTTCAGTTCAGTTCAGTCACTCAGTCGTGTCGACTCTTTGCGACCCCATGAATTGCAGCACGCCAGGCCTCCCTGTCCATCACCAACTCCTGGAGTTCACTCAGACTCACATCCATGGAGTTGGTGATACCTTCTAGCCATCTCATCCTCTGTCATCCCCTTCTCCTCCTGTCCCCAATCCCTCCCAGCATCAGAGTCTTTTCCAATGAGTCAACTCTTCGCATGAGGTGGCCAAAGTACTGAAGTTCCCAGACTCAGAATATATTCAACATATTCAGCATATGTTAGAAGGATCATGAAAAGTGTAATAGACAATTCTGGGTCAGAATTTTAAAAATTAGCACTATGTTTCTTATTTATAATTTACCACTTTTTTGATTACCACTCAAAAAGAACTTAAGCACAAGCTAGTAGCTCTCCAATTACCCTCCTTGCCTGCAGCCTCTCCTCTTTCAATCTTCTAAATTCAATTGCATAAAGTAAAAATCATTATTAAAATGTAAAGAAAAAAGTTAAACATGTTCCCCAAAGCACCATTTCTAATAAGCACACCCTATATAACCAAGTAAATTAATATGGATAATATAAATAGTTCTTAAATAAAAATTAACAGTATAGTAAAATTTAAGTAGAACTTGAGATGTGAATATTCAGTGTTTCTGAACAGAGGCAGACCTTATTGATTTAGAAGAAAAGCAAGAATATGCATGAGGGAAGATCAAGCTGGTTAACTGCTTACATTGTTTCCCACTATCTTAGCAGATGTCACCCACTTCTCAAAAAAATTAAATGAATACATGCCTTTCACTAGTTCTTATAATTTTTTTTCCTATTTGCTGAGTGCCGTTTAACTTCATAATACCCTGTGAAATATTATAAGGACATCTAATTTTAGTCTTAATATTAGTGGGTAGGACTATGGCTAAGCAACTCATCTCCAAGTTACAGAGAGGCTGTCAGAATGTAAGGGTATTCAAGTCTTCTGCCTCTCAAGTTGTCACTTGGCAACACACAAAAAAAACACTAACTATGGACATATCTGCTGCTGCTGCACTGCTCAGTCGCTTCAGTCATGTCCGACTCTGTGCGACCCCATAGACAGAAGCCCACGAGGCTCCCCCATCCCTGGGATTCTCCAGGCAAGAACACTGGAGTGGGTTGCCATTTCCTTCTCCAATGCACGAAAGTGAAAAATAAAGTGAAGTTGCTCAATTGTGTCTGACTCTTCGCGACCCCATGGACTGCAGCCCACCAGACTCCTCTGCCCATGGGATTTTCCAAGCAAGAGTACTGGAGTGGGGTGCCATTGCTTTCTCTGATGGACGTGTTTACATTATATCAACATAACAGACTCAGCTCGGGGGAAAGTATATGCATAAGTTGCTCAATTGTGTCTGACTCTTCGCGACCCCATGGACTGCAGCCCACCAGACTCCTCTGCCCATGGGATTTTCCAAGCAAGAGTACTGGAGTGGGGTGCCATTGCTTTCTCTGATGGACGTGTTTACATTATATCAACATAACAGACTCAGCTCGGGGGAAAGTATATGCATTTTATGGTATTGTATTGTCAAACATATGAACTGACAATTTTTTAATATTTTCATTTTGATTGGGGTGTTGTGAGGATACAGCTGAAATGTGACAAACACTTAGTAACTGAAATTCAGAGAAGCCAATTTTGAAAAGCACTCATTATGTTGATCATCCACACATATTATACTTTTTGATATACATTTATTAAGAAAACCTGTTTCCTATCACTCCTATAAGTCCTTTTAATGACCATCATGGTCAAGCTTTTCCTATGCTTCAGATACAGTAGAGTGTGAGATGCCACTAATTTCTTAAGATGTAATAGTTTCAGAGCAATGCATAGAGAGTAATGAGTAGCTTCATTTGTATCAGGGTGATAGCTTGGCTCTCTTTGATTTTACATAAATCTTAACTGGAGAGAGTGCATGTAATGTGGTGAAAAAGATACCAAGCTTGGGAGGCCTCCTTGTTACAGCTCTGTCATTACCCTAATGGAAGAATGTAAAAAATATCATTTATCTCCTTCCAGTTTATTTTGCTTGTCACTTTCAGAAGAAGGGAGAGAAGGAAGAAGAGAAGGAGATTGGTAAGGAAGTTCAAAAAGAAAAGGAGGAAAGGGGACACATAAATGGAAGGGAAGGGAAGGAAATAATAAAAATAATGCAAGGAGGAAGAAACAAAAGGAGAGATAAGACAAATGTATATGGCTGAATAATGGTCCCCCAAACCTTGTGGCTCAGATGGTAAAGAATCCGCCTCAAATGTGGGAGGCCTGGGTTCGACCCCTGGGTTGGGAAGATCCCCTGGAGTAGGGCATGGCAACCCACTCCAGTATTCTTGCCTGGAGAATCCCCATGGACAGAGCAGTCTGGTGGGCTACAGTCCACAGGGTTGAAAAGAGTCAGACATGACTGAACAACTAAGCACAAAACATTAGGATGACATCCTGAAATCTGTACACCTTACTTCATATGACAAAATGGACTTTACAGATGTGATTAAATTTAGAATCTTGAGAAGGGCATATTATCCTGGATTATCTAGGCAGGCCTAATGTCCTTACAGAGAAAGACAGAGGGGGATTTTATGCACAGTAGTAGGCTATATGACGATAGAGGCAGAGATTGGAGTATTGACCGAAGAGTTACAACATTAGAAGCTGAAATAAACAACATTTCGTCCTCTAGACTCTTTAGAAAGATCATGGCTCTATGGATACCTTGACTTTGGCCCAGGGTTACTTGATTTTAGACTTTTGGCCTCCAGAACTGTGAGAAAATAAATTTCTATTGTTTTAAACCACCAAGTATGTGACAATTTGTAACCAAAATTGTCACANGCCTGGCGTGCTGCGATTCATGGGGTCGCAAAGAGTCGGACATGACTGAGCGACTGAACTGAACTGAATGTGCCAGTGTTGGTTTTTTAGTTTGGGGAAGTTCTTCATGGTTTTTCAGATGTTAGTATTAGGGGAATCTAGGTGATAGGGATACAGAACTACTTTGTAAAAAAATCTAAAATTATTCCAAAATAAATTTTACTTAAAAACATTCTTACTTCCAAACTTAAATAAAAATAGTCCTTAAGACTCCTACACACACACACACACACACACACACACACACAATATACACATAATATATACACAGAGCCACAGACTGCTAGGCCTTAGGAAGTTGCTCCCGATAGCTATCCTAACTTGGACATTTCTCCTAATGGTTCTCACTTGCCTCATCTGGCAGTACAGGCTATGGAGCTCACCACACAGATTTTTGGCCTCCTGTCTCTGTGTTCAGAGGGATCCAAACAAGGAGCCAAGAAGATATGGTTTGGGCTGATACCATGGTTCACCCTACTACTGGACCTGGTGATATGCATCTGTTCCTTATTTTATTTACCTGCAAAGTAATTAAACTCTCTACAAACCCCTGGGATGCCAGGGCTTTTGAGGTCCAAACGTTCTTGCCATCTGTGTTTCCTAAGAATTACCGGGAGACAGATTATGCTTGGAGGGCATTCTCCATTGTCCAAACAGGCATTTATCAATCAATCCTGTCTCTGTGTTCAGAGGGATCCAAACAAGGAGCCAAGAAGATATGGTTTGGGCTGATACCATGGTTCACCCTACTACTGGACCTGGTGATATGCATCTGTTCCTTATTTTATTTACCTGCAAAGTAATTAAACTCTCTACAAACCCCTGGGATGCCAGGGCTTTTGAGGTCCAAACGTTCTTGCCATCTGTGTTTCCTAAGAATTACCGGGAGACAGATATGCTTGGAGGGCATTCTCCATTGTCCAAACAGGCATTTATCAATCAGCAAATTCAGTGATTTTAAACTCTCCACTGAGCAAACATCACAGTTCATTTTACAGGCTTGGAAGACAGTTTATGTTTTCAGGAGCAGGCTCAGAAATACTTTGGGGAATGTTTTTTTACATGCCATCCTGCCAAATCCAACAGACAAGTAATGCTCACTTTCTACTCACCGCCAGATTGTGTTCCAAAGCCAAGACCAGGAAACAGACGGTTTGCTGCCTTCAACGGAAGGAAGTTTCCACTATTAGGGGCAAACGTTTGAGTAAATGAGCACAGCTATTAAGTTGTTTGGGGGTAGATACACAACAGGGCAGCCAAAGTTCTGACATGGGTAATGGCGGAAGAGCCCCAAAGCTTCACTTTCAGATTATACCAGAAGTCAGCTTCGAATTCGAGAATATATCCATTTATTAGCTACCCATTATCAAGTGTCCATAAAGCAATTCAGGCAACTTGGAAGTGGCACCTGCTAAGTGCATTTTTAATGTAAATTTATTTATTTTAATTGGAGGTTAATTACTTTACAATATTGTATTGGTTTTGCCATACATCAGCATGAATCTGCCACAGGTATACACATGTTCCCCGTCCTGAACCCCCCTCCCTCCTCCCTCCCCATACCATCCCTCTGGGTCGTCTCAGTGCACAAGCCCCAAACATCCTGTATCCTGCATCAAACCTGGACTGGCGATTCTTTTCATGTATGATATTATATATGTTTCAATGCCATTCTCCCAAATTATCCCACCCTCTCCCACAGAGTCCAAAAGACTGTTGTATACATCTGTGTCTCTTTTGCTGTCTCGCATACAGGGTTATTGCTACCATCTTTCTAAATTCCATATATATGGGTTAGTATACTGTATTGGTGTTTTTCTTTCTGGCTTACTTCATTTTTAACAGGCATCTTAGATGATCCTGAAACATACAACAGTGTTAAAACCACTGCCTCAAGCTGTGCCATATCAGATCCGATCCAGCCTTAGCTGCCTCCCATTTGGTCTTTGGGAGCTGGAAGATA
This sequence comes from Aepyceros melampus, assembly GCA_006408695.1. Lineage (NCBI taxonomy): Eukaryota > Metazoa > Chordata > Mammalia > Artiodactyla > Bovidae > Aepyceros > Aepyceros melampus. Next base: position 113,439 of record SJXQ01011990.1, on the reverse strand, counting down.
CCACAAAAGAACTGCTAGAAGGATGCCCAGGAAAGGTAACATTTGAGGCACACTGGAAGTATATTATACATGCTCTTGAATTTTTATTTTATAAAGCACAGAAATTATCTGAGGGGATTATTTTTTAAATACAAGGTTATAGAACGTACCCCTGACATGATGGACCTGCATGCTTGCTGTGGGAGAGTCATAAATATTTCTCAAAAGCTCTATGATCAATTCTAATGCATGTTTGTGAATCACTGGTGTTGAGCTAGCTGAAAGCTCCTTTCCATTTCTCATGCTCCAGTTTTAGAGCTTCTGGCAATAGAAAAATATTGTTTTTCTATACCTGGAGTTGCTATTGTCACCAGGTTCTCAGGCAAGTCATTTAACACGTCAAAACTTCAGTCTTCTCAAAGGAGACAGACTAATACAGATACCCTAATAAAATGCTATCCCATTCTCAGTCATCTAATTAGCCACAAATTTTTGTTTGCAGGTGTGGCAGTGGACAATATTTTGATAATAACCAAGGCTTTTATTTCTCACATTTTATTGATAATCTGAGATCCCTCACTGGTGGATTGGGAACACAAGTACACCCATGGCAGATTCATGTTGATGTGTGGCAAAAACCAATAAAATATTGTAAAGTAAAAAAATAATAATAATAATATAAAGAAAAATAATAATAACTATAAGAGGCAGAGTAAGGCTAATCCAGCTGAGAATAAAGAAACTGAGTTTCTGAATAGATATTTTAAACTGGCAGAATACATGAGTTATGAAAACCTGGCACTCTAGTAAACTCAGCCTTGAAGGAAGCAGACCTAGAGTTTATGCTATATGTATTCTATTCAAAGGATTGTAGAAGGATGTGAGAAAAGAAAAAGAAATAATTGATAGACATAAGAAAGTTAAAAGGTGGAAGTTAAAATTTTTCTTTTCTTTAGGAAAAGAAAAAGAAATAATTGATAGACATGATTAAGGAAGTAAAATGTGGATTAAATGTCCCCAGGCTGTTTCCTAGGGTTTAGGATTAGTGGGACCCAAACCTAAGAGGCATTAGAGGAAGGTCCCTGGAAAAGCCCCATGGCTACTTTGGCACTTTAGCTTAGAGTAGTTATGATTGTATGTTCTCAGTGTGGTGGCTGGGGGAGAATCCAAAAGTGGTTTACACATTTCAGAGTGGCAACTTGGTTAGACCCCAAAATGAAGAAAACACACACACACACACACACACATACTGATCTGTAATAAACTGAGCAACACAGAGAAGAGAGGCATGGATGTCTGAGTCACAGAGGCAGTGGATAGATGTCAACTAATAACACCACTTAAGATTATTCACTTTAGTCAAAGTCAGTGTTTAGTTGGTTCCAGTGTAAAGTTACATATAATAAATGACATGTATCCCCTAAAAGTGAGCCTATTTATAAAGCCTCTTGGAACACAGATCACCTCTAAGGCAAATAGAAGGAAAGGAGAAACAAGAATTTCCTGAACTAGGAGAGTGTTACCCTAAAATAAGTTGAGTTTCAACCCAGAATTTACCTGACAGAATGTGGTCCACATTCTGGAGAAGGGAATGGCAAACCACTTCAGTATTCTTGCCTTGAGAATCCCATGAACAGTATGAAAAGGCAAAAAGATAGGATACTGAAAGATAAACTCCCCAGAACAGTAGGTGCCCAGTATGCTACTGGAAATCAGTGGAGAAATAACTCCAGAAAGAATGAAGGGATGGAGCCAAAGCAAAAACAACACCCAGTTGTGGATGAGACTGTTGATAGAAGCAAGGTCCGATGCTGTAAGAGCAATATAGCATAGGAACCTGGAAAGTTAGGCCCATGAATCAAGGCAAAGTGGAAGTGATCAGACAGATGACAAGAGTGAACATCAACATTCTACTGCTGCTGCTGCTAAGTTGCTTCAGTCGTGTCCGACTCTGTGCGACCCCAGAGATGGCAGCCCACCAGGCTCCCCTGTCCCTGGGATTCTCCAGGCAAGAACTGGGTGGGCTGCCATTTCCTTCTCCAATGCATTAAAGTGAAAAGTGAAAGTGAAGTTGCTCAGTCATGTCCAACTCTTAGCGACCCCATGGACTGCAGCCCACCAGGCTCTTCCGTCCATGGGATTTTCCAGGCAAGAGTGCTGGAGTGGAGTGCCATTGCCTTCTCCTCAAATCCACTGAGACTTCCTCAAATTGTCTCCTTTCAGAGACACTAGGAATTTCTGGATATTCAAAATCTGTTTCATTCCCAGAGAGCCAACTATACTGTAAGAAATTTGGGGATGCAAGCAACTTGAGACAGTCAGAATTGCTTTACAATCACACCTTTCCTGTGGCCATTTCTACTGTGAGGCTGTAGATGTTGGCATGTTGCACTCTTGGAATTCCAAATGAGAAGAGGTCAATAAATCATGTCCAATCTTATTTCATCATACATTGGTTCCATCTAGCAGCATCCATCCCTTTCTCTCCTGTCTCAGTTCTCCCTACCCTCCCACTGAGCTGCACTTCAAGGGTAGAAAAGACCAATGCTTTCATAGTTATGAGTTCTCTGCAAAAGTGTTGTTTGGTACTTTGGGTCCTACCTCTCAGGTGTTCAAAGCAGAGCTTTTGGAAGTCAATACACATTTTCTTTTCTCAAGCAGCTCAATTCTCACACTCAAAAACTTTGGACCGCAAGAATACTGTTAGAATTCTAAAATTCATTGGAAATGGAGTTAATTTTTTTGTTCTGTGCTAAAATGCTACATTTGTTGAATTTTAATTTCTAGTTAAATTAAATTTAACTAGATTTAAAATTATTTAGGACTAAATTATTTAGATGAACTCTATTGCTATAAGTAATTTAAAACACTTGATAAAATTTATGAGACATCACTTAAAATATACCAAGGAGCAGGTAAGACCATGGAAAACTCCCAGGCCAAGGTTGTACTATAAAGCGAGAAGCTTAGCAGAGAATAAGACAATGGTCTCACCTCCCTGCCCCTCAACCATGAGAGGCTTTGTGCTTGCTTTATCTTGGAGTTAGATTCTTGGGCTTGAGTAGGAATGATGGAAACAGGGAAGGAGGAGGGAAACAGAGAAGTCAAGACTCAAGGTCTACCAAGGAGGAGAGTCTGTGATCAAAAAAGGGCTACATCCTGAGTACTAGAGAAAAGCAGAACTAACTTATACCGAGAGGGTGCAGGAATGTTATCTTGGTGTTGAGCAGAGAGGAAAAAACAAAATCAATTACATATACCACAGATTTGTTGTTGTCCAGTCACCAAGTCACGTCTAACTCTGTGACCTCATGGACTGTAGCCCACCAGGCTTCTCTGTCCATGGGATTTCCCAGGCAAGACCACTGGAATGGGCTGCCCGTTTCCTTCTCCAGGGGATCTTCCCTACCCAGGGATTGAAACCATGTCTCCTGTAGGAGACATGTCCTGGCAGTGGGTTCTTTACCACTAGCCACCAGGGAAGCCCTACCATAGATCTACTAAGGCCAAAAAGCATTACAAGAGATAGAGAATTAAAAAAAGCTGAAGGAGGGACTTCCCTGGTGGTTCACTGGCTAAGACTTTGTGCTCCCAATGCAAGGCGCTCAGGGTTCAATCCCTGATCAGGGAACTAGATGCTGCAACTTAGAGTTCACGTGGCACAACTAAAGATCCCACATGTCACAAACGATAGAAGATCCTGCATGGCTCAACTAAGACCCAGTGCAGTCGAATAAATTAAATAAATAAATGAAAACTTTAAAAAGCAGAATGACTCATTTCATCAGTCATTTCATCAGGAAAATAACAGCAGGGGACTTCCCTAGTGGCTCAGTGATAAAGAATCCACCTGTGTGTATGATAAAGAATCCCCTGCCAGTGCAGGGTACACAGGTCCCTGATTCAGGGAGATCCCACAGGTCTGGGAGCAACTAAGCCCTTGCACCTTGAATCTCTAGAGCCCACGAGGCACACCTACTGAGCTCACGTGCCCTAGAGCCAGCACTCCACAGCAAGAGAAGCCACCGCAATGAGAAGCCACAAGCAGAGTAGCCCCTGCTGGTACAGCTAGAGAAAAGCCTTCACAGCAAAGAAGACCCAGCACAATCAAAAATAAATAAATAAAAATTATATATATATATATATTTAAAAAAACAGCATAAGCTCAAAACACACACAGCCAAAATATACACAACTACAATAAGAAAGGGAGAAACCTCATGGGAGGTTTTTAGCATACTCCTCTTTCGGTAACAATCACACAAAAAAATCAATTGGAATATGGAAGATCTGAACACTATTAACAAACATAGCCTGATGGTTATGTGTGTGTTCATACGTAAATCACCCAACAACAGTACAATACAGTTTTCATTAACAAGAATATTTACAAACGTTGACCATAAAGTTGTTACTGTAACTTAAATGTTATAGTAACAAAAGGGCAGCAAGTGACAAGCATAATAGACAGGATGTTTTCATGTCAGTCTCAGCCTGTCCATAGCAATTATATCAGCTAGAAATGCCTGGGGCGCTCATCTGGGCCCATACTATTTGTGAGAGCCCCACAGGGGTTTCGCCAATGAGGGCCAGTGTCCCGGCTGCGCTGACTCTTGTGGTCCTTCTTATGACTGCAAGATGCACCTCGGCAACAGCTATAGGGGAAATTTGAAAAAACACTAAGTTTACTCACAAGTCCTGGAGAATACACTGCACGCCTGGGCCACACATTTGAAACCGTGGGTAGAGACACAGAAAAAGCATGTGCGCGCCGTGAAAGACACAGAGAGCATGCGCGAGCAAACGAGCACTTGCAGTCCTGGGTTCCATTTTATTGGGATCTGGTGTGGTGTACTTCGGGTTTCACAGGTTAGCTCTTCAGTTCAGCAGTCGCTCAGTCGTGTCCGACTCTTTGCGACCCCATGAATCGCAGCACGCCAGGCCTCCCTGTCCATCACCAACTCCCGGAGTTCACTCAGATTCACATCCATTGAGTCCGTGATGCCATCCAGCCATCTCATCCTCGGTCGTCCCCTTCTCCTCCTGCCCCCAATCCCTCCCAGCATCAGGGTCTTTTCCAATGAGCAACTCTTCGCGTGAGGGGGCCAAAGTACTGGAGTTTCAGCTTTAGCAACATTCCTTCCAAAGAAATCCCAGTGCTGATCTCTATAAAACGTTAGAGTGGGAGTTAAAGCGCAGGACGGTAAAAACAAGCAGTCAGTCAAATGGTTAACCAGAGCTTTCTGAAAAGAGGCACTTCATGGCTGGGGCGGGCCTGGCTCTTCACATAGTTGTGTGTTTATTCAACATGGATGTCTCTGAAGCAGATGCCTCAGCAATCAAAAGCTTAATGTCAGGCACATGTGCATTACAATCAAGAAAGTTCATTGTCAGGTGCTTACACTACACAGAATCAGCTTGACTCTTGGTGGTTTTGATTGGTAGGGAAATAGGATGATTACACAAGTATTCACTTTTCAATTTTCTATTAAACTATGTGTTTGTGTTTTATGGATTTTTCTATAATTGCATTACATTTCACAATAAAGTTGATTAAAAAATTAGGACAATCAATACTTTCACTTTCTTCCCAAGTGATACAAGAGGTTTAATATACTCTAATTTATTCCCATCTCAGCTTATACATGATTATTGCCACACATTTAATTCTGTATATAAATCCACTAGATAATATTTTAACACAGCCAATGTGCATCTACCTATGGTACTTACTATTTTTTACTCTTATTCCCTTCTTTTATCTCAGACCTTCCCTCTGGAATCTCTTTCCTGGTTTTCCTGGAGAGGTGTATCTGTAGTCTTAACATTCTGTCAGCTTTTAGTTATTGATGACATATTTACATGTTGATGATTTATTACACTGTATATGTATGTTTTAGGTTTTCAATATGTAATATATTAATATAGTAATAAAATCAGAGAAGGTAAAAAATAATAACCTTAGATTTTACTTCAAATAATTGTTGGATATGCTAGTTTAAATCTCATCCCATTTTTGGCTGAAGAGAACATACATATTTTTCTGTTATCTCCCTCCTCAGTATGTACTTTGTCACAATAAAATATTTGTTTAATGAATTACAATGTTTCCTTAGACACCACAATATGCAAAAAGAAACAGAACTGATCTAGTCAGTGTGATATATTTTTGAGAGTCGTGGATTTGGAATCTGAAGTTTTATAATTCAGATCTGGACATTACCATTTTTGTAGCTGTCTCAATTTACAAAAATTCTTTAGCTTATCTTAATTTCAAATAGGATTTCCCTGGTGGCTCAGACGGTCAAGAATCCGCTTACAATGCGGGAGACCTGGGTTTGATCCCTGGGTTGGGAAGATCCCCTGGAGGAAGGCATGGCAACCCATTCCAGTACTCTTGTCTGGAGAATCCCTGGAGCCTGGCAGTTTACAGTCCATGGGGTTGCAAAGAGTTGGACACGACTGAGCGACTAAGCACAAATTTCAAATAACTCATATTTATAACTGAGAAAATAGTACCATTTGTGCCCATTTCACAGAAATGTTGAGTGGTACTAATGAAACAAAATATGTGAATCTGCTTTATAAAATGGTTGAGTAACATGACTTTAGTATTATTTGTGGACATTACATATATTTATGGATATGGATATTTATGTGGATATGGATATGTGGATATGGATATTGAATGAAAATTCAATGTTTTGTGTAAACTGCAGATGAGGACATATTTAGGTATGTAGAAAACAGCATTATGATATAAAGGGCACAGTAAGGATTTCTGAGTCAGATATAACTTATAATAATTTACATTTCTGCTCCACTGCATATTAGCTGTAGAATCTTTTGCAAATTAACTTTTCTGAGTCTCAATTTCCTCATCTGTAGAAAAGAATAATAATGTTTCATCAATACCTCATTTACTATGAAGATCCAAGAGAATACTATGTTTACAGCATCTGGGACATAGTAATGCACCACCAATGTTAGTCTCTACAATGAAAATTCAGTTTAAAAAAACTAGAATGCAATTATGGTGTTAATAGAAAATGGTCTATTCACATAGGATTCTGCCCTGAAAGTTAGAACGAACTGCTGCTGCTAAGTCACTTCAGTCATGTTCGACTCTTGCGATCCCATAGACGGCAGCCCACCAGGCTTCCCCATCCCTGGGATTCTCCAGGCAAGAACACTGGAGTGGGTTGCCATTTCCTTCTCCAATGCATGAAAGTGAAAAGTGAAAGTGAAGTCTCTCAGTCGTGTCCGACTCTTAGTGACCCCATGGACTGCAGCCTAGCAGGCTCCTCCGTCCATGGGATTTGCCAGGCAAGAGTACTGGAGTGGGGTGCCATTGCCTTCTCTGAGAATGAACTGATAAGACTAAATTTCGAAATAATACAATTGTAAACTCCAGGAGTCCTTGGGCATTAAAAAAAAAAAAAGTCCCTTGGGTATACCTGTGGCCTGTTTTGAAATCTGACTAAATGGCTTGGTCCAAGGTTTCTTTGCTCTGGTTTTCTCTGGCTCCTGCTGATTTGACAGCAGACATTTTTTCCCAAGGAGTCAGCCTCTTCTACAGAGAAGGCAGAGGGTAGCATAACACCTTCCCAGTTTCACCACAGATTGCGCCAGAATCCTTTCTTTACTCCCAGAAGCAATACCTCGCTGTGGCAATACAAGAAGATACCAATGGCCTGTAATAACTGAAGAGACAACACAGGAATATTATGGTTCTCAATTCACATGCTGCTGCTGCTGCTGCTAAGTCGCTTCAGTTGTGTCCGACTCTGTGCGACCCCATAGACTGCATCCCATCAGGCTCCCCCATCCCTGGGATTCTCCAGGCAAGAACACTGGAGTGGGTTGCCATTTCCTTCTCCAATGCATGAAAGTGAAAAGTGAAAGTGAAGTCGCTCAGTCGTGTCCGACTGAGTCGTGTCCGACTCTTAGCCACCCCATGGACTGCAGCCTACCAGGCTCCTCCGTCTATGGGATTTTCCAGGCAAGAGGACTAGAATGGGGTGCCATTCTTTTCTCTGCAATTCACATGCTAACCTTGAGTAAATGCAAACCTTTGTCTTTCAGATTCCCTATTTCAATGAAATGTTGAACTTTTATACATGGTTCAATCATAGAGAATGTAATATTAATTGATGATAATATAACAGTGCTTATCAGGCTTGAAGGGGCATATGAATCCTCTTGCAATCTTGTAAAACTGCTGATTTTAATTTGGTAGCTCTGGGGTGCTGTGGTCTTGAATGTATGTGTCCCTCCAAAATTCATACATTGAAAACTAAACCCCAAGGTGATGGTATTAGGAGTTGGTATTTTGGGGGGAAGTGGGCTGAAACAGTGATGTGAACAAATAACAAATACTACATCAGAGTTTTTACCATGAGGCCACTTTGTTCTCAGGAGGGCTGTGTGCTGGCTCAGGCTGGGGTGGGTCAAATGTGAGGAGTCTAGGAAAAAGACAGAGGCCCCACCTCTGTCCTCTTAATTAGCAAGCATTTGATTCCTATTGATCAATTGGAAGAAGCAAGCTTTTCAGCTAATCATTTATGACATTGAAAAGTAGGAACTTTGAAGGCCTGTGTCTGACTTTGTCTTAGGTAAACAAAGGAAGCATCTGTGAGTGTTATGGGGAAGGATGTTCCTTTGTAGAAAACCATTTTCTGAATACAGGGTTGGGGTAAGCAATGCATTTCTTTAACCATCATTGTTTTCCAGGAACACAGGGTTCACATAAAGTTCAATATTGCCAAAACCAAAACCAAGAGGAAAAGTACAGGGATTTCTTTTTTTATTTTTCCTTCTCCCCACTGAGCTACTCAAAGGACGACTGTCAGGGAAGTGGACTGGCCTGGGAATGAGACCAAGAGGAGACGTGAACCTCAACAGTTTGAGCTGCATAACTTTCAGTTTGCTGAGACCACAGCGTCCCTTGTACTAGGGAAGAAGAATCCATGTAAAAATTTAGTTTTGTTGAGGGTACCCCATAAAAATCAGGAAATGTGATGGGTGATGTGACCTGGGGCTGAGGTACAGGATTCTTACTGTTGTTGAGTTGCTAAATCATGTGTGACTTTTGTGACTCCATGGACTGTGGCCCACCAGGCTCCTCCATCCATGGAATTCTCCAGGCAAGAATACTAGAGTGGGTTGGCATGCCTTCTCCAGAGGATCTTCCTGACCCAGGGATCAAACCCAAGTCTCCTGGTTGGCAGGCAGATTCTTTACCACTAAGCCACTGGGAAAGCCCAAAGTAGAGGATGGAAGAGAACAAATTTGGAGTCTTGGAGTTTAAGGGTCAGAGAGTCAGAGAATATATACGCATGATACCTGTTGACCAGGTGTGTGTGTGACGGCTCTGGTAACAGTGACCTCATGCACTGAGCGTGTATGTTACTGACCCAGGTCTTTGGACCCTTTAATCAATAGAAATTGTTAAGAGGCCAGGCAAGAAATTCAGGCAAGGCTTTATTGGGACTCATGCTGCAGCACAAGGGAGCAAAGAAACAGGAGACCTTGCTAGCTGGTTGGTAGGGGGCAGGGAACTGGTTCCTTAAGTGAGATGAGGGTAAGGGTGGATCGATGGGTTGGGCAGGAAGCTTATCTTAGGTGGTCTGCCCACTGCCTTGGTGGTGCTGCATGCAGAGATCGTGTACATTACACTGCTTCTGATCTCTGGCACCTCAGAAATGGCAGTTAGTTTGTGGCCTTTTTGCATCCTATTGATCTAATTGCCCCATCTGCTCATGCCGCGCAGTTATTTTTAGTCCCTCATAGTTTCTTCCTGTTCTGTTGCTCCAGGAGACATTTGTCCAGGTGCAAGCACTGCAGTAAAGGGTCCTAGGTCCCAGCTCATCTCATTTACTGTATGCTTGGCACCTACAGGGGACTTCATTCATATCTTTGCTTTTTAGTCTCTCAAGAATCCTATTTTTAAAGTATCATTTTACAGATGGGTTGACTGAGGGCCAAAGAGGTTATTGTAACTTGTTGGAAGTTAGGCAGCTAGGCTTCACATCACTGTGATACAGTCTAGAGTCACTGTAGTGAAGCAAAGAGTAAATTCATAAATTGGCTTTCAGTTTATTCTTCAAAAAGTAAGGTGATTTTTCAATGTGTTCTGATGATCATATTTTGCTCAATAATGAACAAAAATCGCATTTTCCCACAAATATGTTATACTCAGTTTCTTCATAAAATAATATTTAGGGAAAAATGAAAAAGAAATCAGCCTCTAACACTAGTAGTCAAAGCTTAATGTTTTCATTTGCTGAAATGTGACACTGAAGTTATGGTCTCACTGTTATATTTGTTAGGCTGTGCTTGTTCTTTAATTATAGTTTATACGTGTCCCAGTTGAACCTTGGCTGGTTTTTGATAAAGAGGATATAAGGAAATAGCAAGTTCACCAACTCAGATTCTCTTTACCCTTCTGTTCCCAAGGCTAACCAATTACTAACCTGACAGCCTCTGTCTTGATGCCATTACCTAGAATAAGCCTTACACTCAAAGGGAAAGCCACTCATGTCCCTGATTCAAACTGCAGGATTTTACATTTACTATTATTCACTGTAGGATGTGATCGAAGCACAATCTAACAATAGCTAGTGTTTGGTTGTCATTTCTTTGATAGGCAAATACCCAGGGAGTCTTGGGGAAGATCTTGTTTAGAGATTCAGACAGCCTAGCAGACACTGGAATTTGGAGAACTCTCAGCAGGTGACAGACACCAGCCATGAGCTTGGGTTTCTGGTCAGGACCCCTGCACTTAGTAAGGGAAGAAGCAAGAGTACATATGGCCTCAAGTTCGGGGGGAGGAGGAGGACTCGATATTTGTAGGCAATTATTATAGGAAGATAGGAACAAGGATTAATACAAAGCCCACGTTCCAACAGGACTGTTAACTCAATTCTGAGACCTGGTGTGTTAAACTTTGTTTTCCCCGAAGAGAAAGCAAAATGAATCTGTCTTCATTATTCTTTCAGCCTTGGAGCAGCATTCAAATGGTGGAAGAGAGAGTAAGTAATGAAAAATAAATAGTTTTACTAGCCAGAATCAACATTGGCCTTGTATTTACCATTCATTGTAGAAGAAAGCATCTCGGTATTTGTTTAGAGACAAATGTGTTAAGAGTCACAAGTTTATTTTCATAGAGTTTCAAAAGGGAATTTTTTAAATTAAAAAGCTTTCTGATGGACAAGTAATCAATTTGATAATATAGTAGCTGCATTACAACAGTTAGCCAAGACAGGCATAGATATTGAACCAAACATCAGAGGGCTAGTGTGTACTTTAAATGTTGGTGAGTAAATTCCATTTCCTGTAATAAAGGCTCTAGCAGATAAGATTTTCTATAAAAAAGCATGTACAACAAGCCTTGAGTAATTATAGTCTTGAGGTTAAAGATTTCATTACAGTGAAGATTAAAAATAAAACTCTAAGAATACAAACAGAATGTTACTAGAGAATTCTTCCATTTGGAACAAACTTGCCCCCAAATCAATTTTTTAAATGGCAGGATAAAGAATATGTATAGATTTAGTTATCGGTATATGGCTAATGCTCTTTATATCTTGTGCCTTTATGGTAATTGATCCATAAATATTTTTCAACCTTCTTTATTATCTTTTCAATAAGGATTAATGAAGAGCCCAGTATCCTGGATCAAAAACAATTATTCCTCCTAAAGTTTTCTAAGTATTATTAAAATATTGAGCTTATGGTTTTATTTCAGCTGAAGTGAACTATGTTTGGTGCTTAAATATGGCCAGTTCCACATTATATTCTATTTATTTAGAGTATCATCTTATAATATTTCATCTTCCCTAAACCTTATGAGGAAGGTATTTTTTGTTCTCTTTTATAGATAAGGAAACTGAGGCTTAGAGAGGAGTTGTTGGGCTAGCGCGTGCCATAGGAGGGACTGAAACCCAGATACCCTGTCTCCAAAGTCCCTCCTCTGAGATGTAGGGAAGGGTGGCCCAAGACAGCATAAATCCCAACGGAGACAGAAACCTAGCTTGCGAAAGTGCATTCATTGCACATCACTCCCCCGGGGAGTATGGCCTCAGGAGTTACTTGCTGAGTAACACAGCAATGCCACCCATGTGCATTTGACCAAATTTAGCTCTAGTAAACCTTTGGATTATCTGCTGGATGTCTGTTTTTACAGAGGAAATTGTTCCCAGTGCTTTTGTGAGTTGACTTTCAAACTGTAGGGAATTATGGCACCACATCTTTGAGTAGTTTGTTTGTTTGTTTCTTTTTTCTTTTTTTTTTGCAGGGAGGGCTATATCTAGGCTGATTTTTCACAAAAGTCCCAAGGCGGGGGGGCGGAATATCACTTATGACTTGTTTGGATTGCATGAATTCTTGATGACTGAGACAATTTACAAGCATCCTTTATTGACACTGCTCTTTCCAGGTTAATAACAAGGTTCCTTTACTACAGAATCATTATGTTGCTAACAAACTTCCCTGGATCATTTCTGTACATTACACACCATTCTCACTGAATTTGAATATATCAGAGCAACATTTGTGTCAAGATCTAACAGTATTCCATTTAAGAATGTAGCATTCATTTGAAGAGAAAAATGGCAATTTGAGGATGAGACAATTTATCTTCTAATTTATAATATATGTCTTTAGAAGTTAATAAAGTCTGTGCAGAAAATAAGTTCTACTCATTGGAAGAACAGGAGTATGAAATGACTTTTGAGGGCCTTTCTGAACCTATATTTTATAATTCTATTTAAAGAAAAGAACGTTATATACAGGTCCTGACAATAGAACTGGGGAAGAAATACCAGACTGAGAGACAGGAAATATTCTAATCACAGGATTTTTACAATAACTAAGGATCTGGAGGAAGTCAGCCCATCATTTACCTTCACTTTTCCAAATTCAGTATTAGGAGACTAAAGTAGAGCATTTCTAAGATGACATTCAGCTATAAAATTCTACAACTTGAAAACATTTGGATCTCATTTCATTCAGATGGGTTTAGATCACTTTACTCCTGAGTTTATGATTTTCAATTTCCATGTCAATAATGGAAAGTAAATACAGCAATAAATAACACTTTTCCCCCCTCAATTTTATGTACCTGTACACCTGTTCTGTGAATAAAGTTACAGTCTATATTTATAAAAATAGAAAAAGTAGGCAACCAATAGTATATAAAAATGCATTTATAGAAAAAAATTAACTTACAATGTGTGCAATCTGGGAAGTATGTAAAGTATTAGGCATATAGATACCAACAGTCTGGGTCAAAGAAAGCATCTGATATAAATATGAAGAATACCCCTTCCTTGCTCCTAATAGAGAATACCACATATGGTTGTGGGTTTTCATCAATATTTTTGGGAATGTAACAAAATATTTGAATAAATGTCTCAAATAATACCCAACACAAATCATTTGTTACCATGACAAAGAGATGAACCAGTTTCAGATTTCTGAGAAATCTCACAAATCAGAGTACACAGATCTATGCATGCCAATTTTTCAGAATGTTTTTCCCTAGTATCCTGCCATCATGACCCACTGGCACTTCCAGAATCTCCTATGTTCATCCAGAAAGCAATGAAGGCCACCCTAACATTGACAGCCCCATGTGACCACCATTATGAGACAGTCAACAGCAGTTTCTTGTCCTCTGAAACTAAGTAAGGCATTCTTTGAATGTGGGCTCAACATGAATTTCTGTACATCTTTAACCCATCAGGGACTAAGATTAGACTCTGGGTATAGACATACATAATTAAGAAGAAGGGTTCACAAAAATATACAATTAACTAACTTGTTTTGCTGATGCTGATCAGATTAACCACGTTTCTCCTCACTCCCTTCTGTATGGAATAATACCCTGCCTTCTCATCTTGTTTGGAAAATTCCTGTTTACTCTTCCAAGGAAGGTCAAATGTTACCTCTTACAGGAAGTTTCCCAAATTCCCTCAGATGAATTTCTTTCTTTCCTATCATCTCAAAGCATGTTGCATGTGGCTCCTTCAGAGCACTCGTATGCTGCACTATATTTAATCTTCTATTTATGTAGCTCCTCACTGCTCGGAATTTGATCAGGGAATAGTCGACCCAAGCATACTTCTGGAGAGTGTCAAGGTAAGAGGGCATGATAAAATACTATTGTAAAAAATAGAATTGGCTTGCTACTTAATTCAGGTTTGCCCAAAACTACTTGCACAAATGGTGAGATATAAACCAATATACTGCAGTTCAGAGTGAAGATTACAAATGAAAGGAGAAAGAAAGAAATGAAAAAGGAAGGCGGGAGGTGGGAGAAAGAGAGAGAGAGAAAAGGAAGGGAGGAAGGAAAGAAAGGAGGGAGGGAGGGAAGGAAGAAAAGAGAAACCTTCATCAATTTGCAATTCTTATATTTAGTGCCATTCACATGTGACTTCATGGTGTAGCTGCATGACATTTTACCATCCTTGATATTAGTCAGCTACTAGTTGGGTGCAGTAAATAGCTGCAACCACTGAAATTCTGAAATTAAGTAATACAAAATCAAAGCTCTTTTTTTTCCAAGGAATAAATGATTTATTTTCTTACCTTATTCAAAATATCTCAATGTGTTTTAAGGCGTCAAATTCAGAAAACTGAAAAATAGAAATAAAAATGAAGAATTAGATATCAGAAAGTCTATGTAAAACTTAGAAATACATTGTCAAATGGAAAATTAGGGGAAAAGTTTTAAATATACTCTGTTCAAGACTTAGGCAACTATATCCATGTAAGATGATTTTACCCTTGGTGAAAATAATTAATGCTATTCATTTGTGTCATGAATAAGAAATAATTTCTGTCATGAATAATAAATAATTTCAAATAAATAAAAATATATGCATGCAATATTTAATCTCTCATTTTTAAAACTCTAAATATATGAGAATAAAAGCTTGCAGTCAAAAATTTGGCTTTACCCAATTCAAATGAAATGGTGCTAATATTTGAAGCCTACGAGGTGCCCGGTTTTCTTAATTCTGCTCTGTTTTTGCTAGACAGAACAGAGGTTTTGTGGGACAAACCTTATTGCTTTTCGACCTCAGAACCCAGAAGAGGTAAATGTTTGATAAATGCTTTTTGAGTGAATGAATTATCATTGTCTTAAATTTTCTCATTTCAAAGTAAGCCAAGACTCATTACTTCATTGCCAATGTTATTGTCACCATCAACAGCTTCAAATTAATTAGATCCAGTCTTCTGTAGATAAATGACTGTGATTGCTGACACAGCAAAATTTGCTGAGGATTGTGAAAGCCCTTTCATCAAAAAGAACCTCTTGATTCTACAGTAGCCAATTTAAAATGTTATATTTGCTTTAAAATTGCTTTGTATGGGTCCAGAAATGCTTTCAGTCCTAGACAGCTATTGACCTGTACTTTTCGATGAGCACTCCTTTGCAGAGAAGTTCCATATTCCATAGATTCAATGGAGCATGGGATTGGTATGGGATAAATGCCATTATTATAACAGATCAGAAAAGCTAAAAAGAAAAGTATAATTTTTGAATCATACATTCAGGATAACTAAAACATTTTTTGCAGCTGCAGTATTTATTTGTATAAAAGTAGAGTTATTTCAAAGTAATCCTATCATAAATCCTGTCCCCTAAAGTTAGTCCTGTGACATTGTCACATGGGTCATTTTGCCATCTGCTTAGTAGCCTAAGTGGAGTCTTGTCCACTTCACTTGCAATGGCTTCTGAGTTACCTTTCACATTTTCTGGCTTCATGTTATATCCCAAACACATTGACACAAAGGTCATGCAGCATTTTTTATCAGTGTTTCCTGTTTTCACATAAGTAATAGCTGGCAACAAAGCCAACATCTGGGAATTTGTCTGTGAAGCAATTATCCTTCATTAAAAATAAATAAATTTAAAAAAAAAAAGAATACTGGAGTG
Source organism: Aepyceros melampus (assembly GCA_006408695.1). Taxonomy (NCBI): domain Eukaryota; kingdom Metazoa; phylum Chordata; class Mammalia; order Artiodactyla; family Bovidae; genus Aepyceros; species Aepyceros melampus. Next base: position 97,514 of record SJXQ01011990.1, on the reverse strand, counting down.
GGTTGTCATTCCCTTCTCCATGGTATCTTCCTGACTCAGAGATCAAACCCGGGTTTCCTGCACTGCATGCAAATTCTTTACCATCTGACCCACTAGGGAAGCCCATGACCTAAAAGCCTTGCCTTTTAACACTAGTACTGTGAAGAGTAAATAGGGAAATTATGCAAACACATTTTAGAAGCACTAAAATGTTATTAACACATAGTTTATTACTAGCCATTCACATATTCCTTAGCCATGCAATATTTACTAAGCATCCACTGTGTGCCTCGATCTTCCCTTTTGTCTCTCGGGTCACTGACAGCCCCTCCTCTCTCTTTGGTCATACTGACACCCGCCACCCTCACTGTATGTCCTGATAATCTGATTTCACCTTTCAAGCTCTGGTTAAATAGTGCATTTGCTTTTCCTATCCACCATGCCCTTCTTCAGACAGCTGATCATTCTCTCTCTTCAGTACTAGCGGTCTACCAAGTGTGTACCTAGGATTTTATGTATTATTATAATTGGTTTTGGTCCCTCTTGTATTTGTAAGGTCTTTGCTCTCAAAGGCTGTAACATGTTTATGTTTGTATTTTCAATGCTGAGCCAGAGGGTGCTGGGAAATTGGGGATGTTTGATGGAGGAACAGTGGGAGAAGAGGTCTGTATGCATGGAAGATATTATTTCACTACTTCACGTCTAATGAATGAATTTCAGGCATGGCAAGGGAAGCTTAATCCTATGCTTTGTGCATTACAGGATTTCTGCCTGTCCATGCTGTCTAACCAACTAGCCACATGGGCCACCAGAGTCCTGATTAAAAGAAGGACTTAGGAAATTTCTCAGAGATAATCTTTTTATAGGAAGCCTTAATCAAGCAGGCAGTTAAACCTTCACCTGTTGGCAGAGGGATAATTCTAATTCCAGTGTAAGATGATATTCAGATGTGTCTAATGAATAGCCCTTTATGAACTCAAATCTGAGCTTGAGGGGAAAGGATGTGAATACAAACTCAAAGAGCTCATTTCACTAAAACCTCTTTATGAAATGAAAGCAGAAGGCAATGGGCCTTTACGTTCCCCAATTTGCACTCTTCCTACCCCATCAACTGTGTATAACAGAAAGAAGAGGAATGGTCCCTACATTCTTCGCAGAGTAGAGGTCTGGGCCATTAAACATCAGCAGTGATAACCAGCAGAAGTGGCGCAGGCACCGATCACAGCCATGGTGCCCAGAAGAAGGGCAGAAATATCAAGCAGTGGAGACGAGAATCAGACAGCAGCAGGGCTTGCCCCAGCCTCTGCAGGGGCCTCCTCTGAGAACAGGGGCACAGGGAGGCAGTTAAGTGACCAAGGACCCTTTTCCTAAGCAGCCACCTGTTGGCTTGTGAGCTTCCTCTTCCTCTTTTGTTTTCCTCAGGCACGCTGCTCCTCATCCCAAGGATGACTTTCCTTCCAGCCAGTCTTTTAAGCTCCTTTCAGCTGGATTCCTCCATCTGCCCAGAAGACACTCTCAGGCATTGCAGTGGCCATGAGATCCCTTCCCAATCTCTCCTCTTTCTAGACTCCACTCAAGTGACCCCCTAGTGAAGTTCCAGCAAAAACACTAGGACTGTACATGGCATGCACTCTCTCCTCCGGGCTGGGGACTGGGGGTGTAGGTTCTGGAGCCAAGAGAGTCTGGGTTCCAGTGGGGGGCCCACCATTTATATGTTCTTTGAACACATTCCTTTCCTTAAATCTCAATTTCTTAACCTGTAAAATGAGGCCAAGGATTATACCTGCTCCACAGTCTATCAGCTGGATTAACTGAGCTAAGCAGTTAACAGAGTAAGAAGCACCCTTGACGTGCTTTTAAAAAGTTAGCTGCGCTTATTATTACTTGCTGACCCCATTTTGTGACCGCACAATTATCTTCCTGATAGACTGAATTTTCAGAGAGAAGGGATGGATTTTGGATTTCCTTCATCTTTATATCCTCATTACTTACCATGATGTGGGGGCCTGGCTCCAGTAAATGACTCTTAAGATGTGTGAGTGGTTGAATAATTAACTGAATGAAGAATGTGGTAACCTTTAAACTTTGTGCAGTAGATGCTACCTCCAGGGATGATAAGCAGGCAGAGGGAATTATGCTGCTAAAGGACTGTTGAAGGAAAGCAACTCTGAAGACTGACTTCTGAGGTTATATTATTGGCTCTTCAAGTGGTCATTTGCACAGTGTGACATCCTGTGATCAATGGAATCTGACCAGCCAAGATTCGGTGACTTACTGTTGTTCTTATTAAATTCCCATCAGTTGTATACCTTTTAACCTTTGCTTAAATGAAATGGTTTTTTACAAAAACTGAATACTAGTGACTCATTTTCTAGAAGGGAAATATATAAAAGAGAACTGAGAAGCATGCATAGCCCTTAGAGAACGCAGATTTTTTTATTATACAGAAAGCAATATGACCTCTTTTAAGGGTTACATAGGAAAATTCTTTCATTTGGATAAAACAATAAAATATTGCTGTGAACACTTGCTTAGAGTCTCATTGAGTTTCATGTCTCTGTTTTGTTTGTTCCTCCCAGGCTTTGTTGGTCTTTATTTACATGAAGAGGAAGTATTGATTAACTCAGTTTGAACAGGGGTAGGGTTTATAAGTCATGAGGAGCACAGCTAAAATACTTAAAGAGCTTCTCACTTGTGAAAAAGTAAAGGAATACCATTTTTATCTCTAATTTATAACAATTTTGCACACTTTTATTTTCCAATTCTGTCTTCTGTATCAATTACAGATTATACGCTGTAAGAATTCACACAAAACTCATGGAAAAATTATAGGCAAATTCTTGTTTGTGCCTAAATTAATTTGGGGGGAATCAATTTGTAGTCAGTTCAGTTATTTGGAATAACTGCTTTATGATCTTAATTGAGACATAAGTATATTATGTTAACTCCTTATGATAGAAGTGTCTGCTTTGAGAAAGTATTTTAATATGTAAAGAAAGTATATTTAGTATAAGCTTTTCATATTAGTAATGCTGAAACAGCATAGGTAGTTTAGTCAATCCCATGAAACAATTTGAAGCCTCAGCTAGTTTTTTCTACTGGGTTGACGTAGCTTTAGGACTTGGTATTACTGGTTATGTATTAAAAAACTTTAGTTTGATATAAGTACATTTATCTTTGTCAGTAGCTCAAATACCAAAATATGTATTTCTTCTGAGTAACTCTAGTTTTTTAAAAATCTAAAATCTAACTTATACATATATTTTGTTCTTTCTGCTCTTTTTTTCCCCCTCCAAATCCTTACACTTAGGCAAAAGGATTTCACACTATTCTGCCTAGAGAATTTCCACTGAGGAAACACCATTTCATTATTGAATATGACAATTTTAATATACAGTTGTTTATTTTTTCTACATGGTCTCATCTTCTTAGATTCTATCATTATTCCAAATATAGGCATTACTTTACTCCTGTTTGCAGTAAATGAATATCTTATATACTGCAAGTTTCAAATCATAAGAGTGTTTTTGTCGTTCACTTATCAAATGAATTAATTGGCAATGAGGAGCCCATATGTCTAATTACCTGATAAGACTAATTGGGCTAATTATCATTTATATTTTCTGGGGGCAGAAAATTAGAGTCAGCTCCTAAATACATAGCTTTTGTAGAATCACTTACATTTTAAGTTCATTGCCATTTTTTGCTAGTCAACCTCCTCCAAACTGTTCAGTTCAGTTCAGTCTCTCAGTCATGTCCGACTCTTTGTGACCCCATGAGCCAGAGCACGCCAGGCCACCCTGTCCATCACGAACTCCCAGAGGCCACCCAAACCCATGTCCATTGTGTCGGTGATGCCATCCAACCATTCTCATCCTCTGTCGTCCCCCTCTCCTCCTGCCCCCAATCCCTCCCAGCATCAGGGTCTTTTCAAATGAGTCAACTCTTCACATCAGGTGGCCAAAGTATTGGAGTTTCAGCTTCAACATCAGTCCGTCCAGTGAACACCCAGGACTGATCTCCTTTAAAATGGACTGTTTGAGTGTAACATGTGTGATATCATAAGTGAAACGAATCACCAGGCCAGGTTTGATGCAGGATGCAGGATGCTTGGGACTGATGCACGGGGATAATCCAGAGAGAGGGTGNATACATGACTACTGGAAAAACCACAGCCTTGACTAGATGGACCTTTGTTGGCAAAGTAATGTCTCTGCTTTTGAATATGCTATCTAGGTTGGTCATAACTTTCCTTCCAAGGAGTAAGCGTCTTTTAATCTCATGGTTGCAGTCACCATCTGCAGTGATTTGGGAGCCTGGAAAAATAAAGTCAGCCACTGTTGCCACTGTTTCCCCATCTATTTACCATGAAGTGATGGGACCAGATGCCATGATCTTAGTTTTCTGAATGCTGATCTTTAAGCCAACATTTTCACTCCTCTCTTTCACTTCCATCAAGAGGTTCTTTAGTTCTTCTTCACTTTCTGCCATAAGGGTGGTGTCATCTGCATAACGGAGGTTATTGATATTTCTCCCGGCAATCTTGATTTCAGCTTCTGCTTCCTCCAGCCCAGCTTTTCTCATGATGTACTCTGCATATAAGTTAAATAAGCAGGGTGACAATATACAGCCTTGATGTACTCCTTTTCCTATTTGGAAGCAGTCTGTTGTTCCATGTCCAGTTCTAACTGTTGCTTCCTGACCTGCATACAGGTTTCTCAAGGGGCAGGTCAGGTGGTCTGGCATTCCCATTTCTTAAAAAGAATTTTCCACAGTTTGTGGTGATCCACACAGTCAAAGGCTTTGGCATAGTCAATAAAGCAGAAAAAGGTGTTTTTCTGGAACTCTCTTGCTTTTTCGATGATCCATATTGGTTTAATTTTTTAACCTTATTTTTAAGCAGTTTATTAAAGTATAGCTCATATACCATAAACTGCATATATTTAAAGTGTACAATTAGATAAGCTTTAACATATATGTGTGAAAACATCATGACAATCAACAATAATCTTTTTTTGTCTGGTTTCCTTCACTCATCACTATTATTTTGAGATTTATCCATGTTGTGAAATACCAATAACCCATTCATTTTATTGTCAATTAGTATGTTACTGTATAGATAAATAACAGTTTGTTTATTCTTTTATCTATTGATGGAGGCAGTGGAGATATTCTTTGTCATTTTGGGAGGGTGCTGTGCTGCATAGCATGTGGGATCTTAATACTCAGACCAAGGATCAAACTTGGGTCCCCTGCAGTGGAAGTGTGTAGTCCTAATCACTGGACCACCAGGGAATTCCCTATATTCTTCATCTTTATTGTGGTAATGGTCTGAATATAGCCACACTCATCTAATTACATACACAAAATAAGTCTAATGTTTTAAATATCAGTTATAGCTCAATAAAGCTGTTAAGAAAACAGCAGAGGAGACTGAGTATGGGATATATGAGAACTATCTTTTAAAATAAATCTAAAACTATGATTGAAAAACATCCATTCATTTTATTGTTGAGTAGTGTTCTATTGTATAGATATATGACAATTTGGTTATTCCTCCAACTACTGATGAACCCTGCAACTCTTTCAATTTGGGGGCTATTATAAATAAAGCTACAAACGTGTACAATGTTTATATAGATTTATACTTTTATTCCTTGTAGATAAGTAATTAGAAGTGGAACACATAGCTGTTTAACTTTTAACTGTCAAACTGTTTTCCAAAGTGGTTATCTTATTTTCTACATCCCTGTCAGTAGTACTTTAGAGCTGAAATTCTTACATATACTCAGTAACATTTGGTATTATCTATTTTAAAATAAATATTTTAGCTATTATGATAAATATGGATTATTATACTGTTGTGGTTTTATTTTGCATTTCTCAAATGACTATGAAGATATACATCTTTCCCGTGCTTCTTTCCCTTCTGTATATCCACTTTAGTTAGGTATCTATGCAAATCTGTGCCCATTTTTTATTGAATTGCTTAAGTTATTACCAATTACTTTTAAGAGTTATATACTGCAGATGCAAGTCCTTTGTCAGATGTGCAATTTGCAAATCATTTCTCCAAGTCTGTAGCTTGCCTTTTCATCTCTTAGTGAAATATTTCAGAGTACAGGTTTTTTTTTTTAATTTTCATGAAATTCAATTTGTTCTTCTGCAAATCGTGCCCCTGGTACAATAGCTAAAACTATTTAGCTTTGCCTAACCCAAGGTCACAAGAGTTTTCATGTAGAAGTTTTGTAGTTTTCAATTTTACATTTAGGCCTATGATATGTTTTGAGTTACTTTTCTGTATGTATACCACAAACTATGGATCAAAGTTCATTTTTATGGCACATGGACATCCGTTTGTGTCAACACCATATATTAATTAGATTTTTTGTACTATATTGCCTTTGTATCTATCATAAATCATTTTTTGAAATACTTGAGAGTATATGTCTGGAAATGTTCATTCAATTCCATTGATCTATTTGTCAGATTTTATGCCAGTCCGACTCTATGTTGATAGCTGTACCTATATGTCAGTCTTGAATTCAGGTAGTGTGGTCACAGAGTACACAAGTTATTACCAATTACTTTTAAGAGTTATATACTGCAGATGCAAGTCCTTTGTCAGATGTGCAATTTGCAAATCATTTCTCCAAGTCTGTAGCTTGCCTTTTCATCTCTTAGTGAAATATTTCAGAGTACAGGTTTTTTTTTTTAATTTTCATGAAATTCAATTTGTTCTTCTGCAAATCGTGCCCCTGGTACAATAGCTAAAACTATTTAGCTTTGCCTAACCCAAGGTCACAAGAGTTTTCATGTAGAAGTTTTGTAGTTTTCAATTTTACATTTAGGCCTATGATATGTTTTGAGTTACTTTTCTGTATGTATACCACAAACTATGGATCAAAGTTCATTTTTATGGCACATGGACATCCGTTTGTGTCAACACCATATATTAATTAGATTTTTTGTACTATATTGCCTTTGTATCTATCATAAATCATTTTTTGAAATACTTGAGAGTATATGTCTGGAAATGTTCATTCAATTCCATTGATCTATTTGTCAGATTTTATGCCAGTCCGACTCTATGTTGATAGCTGTACCTATATGTCAGTCTTGAATTCAGGTAGTGTGGTCACAGAGTACACATTTTGTTACCTGAATATCTGTGACTATATAAAATTTTGCTTTATGACCCAGACGTGGTCTACTAGAGTAAATACTCACTATACACTTGAAAAGAATGTGTAGTCTGTTGCTATTGAGTGAGGTGTTTTATAAATATCAGTGAAGTCCAATTCATTGACAGTGCTGTATTTTCTATATCTTTACTGATTTCCTGTCAAACTTGCTCTTTCAATTATTGAAAAGGGAAAAGTGAAATCTCTCTCAGTTTGGATTACCTGATTCTCCTTTTATCAGTATCAGTTCTTGCATCATTTATTTTTGAAGCTGTGTTCTTAGATGTTTGAACATATAAATTGCTATGTCATCTTGATAAATTGATCCCTTTATTATTATGAAAGCACCTCTATCCCTAGTAACACTCTTTACTCTGAAATTCTTTCAGTGTTAATATTATTACTTTAATTTTTTTTTGACTTGTGCTACAATCATATAACATTTTTCATCATTTACTTTAATCCATTTGTATCTTTAGATACATCTCTGGTAGTTGGCATGAACTTGCATCTTACTTTTTTATCCAAATTGATAATTTTTGTTTTTTAACTTAGTAATTTAGATTATTCATTATTCATATTTTTTGTTTTTTAAACATTTTAAAAATAATTATATACACTTTATATTTTTTTCTAAATTGTTAACTACTTCAAAATTAGCTAATACTGTACAATATCAAAAATAAGAAATTGACATTGGTATTAATAAAATATTTGTGTGTAATTCTACCTCATTTTACGATATGTGTAGAACTGTGTTACCACACCACAATCAGATAAAGAAGCATTTCATCATGGCAAAGACATTCCTTATGATAACCTTTTACAATTGCACCTACCATTTCAATAATCCCTATAATCAAATCTCTGTAATTTTGCCATTTTGAGGATGCTAATAAATGGAATTTTATTGTATATGACATTTGAAACTTGTTTATTTCATTCAGAATAACAACCTTGAGACCCATCTAAGCTCTTATGTAGATGAAAAGTTCACTTCCTTTCACTATTGAGCAATATTTCATGATATGCATATGCCACAGTTTGCTTAACCACTCACCTATTGAGAGATATTTTGTCTCTTTTGAGTTTTTGATTATTACAAATAAATCTGCTAGGAACAATATATACAGGTTTTTATGTAGACCATTCATTTTATTTATCTGAGATAGATACCCAAGAGTACAACTGTTGTGTGTGTGAGCTGTATGTTTAGATTTCTAAAGACACTGCCAAAATTTTTTTCAGAGAGGCTACAACAGTTTGCACCTCCACCAGCAATATGTGAGAAATCCTGTTTCTCATAATTCTTCCTAGCATTTAGTACTCTCACTAAATTTTATTTTAGTGGTTCTGATAGTTGTGTTATATATAATATCTCATCATGGATTTAATTTTCATTTCTCTGAGGTGTAGTAGTTCTGAACACCTTTCTTTTACAGTGAAAAGAATTTTCTGCTTTTTGTCCATTTTCTAATTAAATTGTTGCTTTTTTTTAATGTCTAGGTTTTAAGAATCTTTTATACACCTTAGATGTGTCTTTTGTCAGATATATGGTTTGCAAATATTTTCTTTAAACATATAGCTTGTTATTTCATCTTTTTGAATAGATCTTTAACAAAGCAAATGTTTTCATATTTACAAAGTCCAATTTATCAATTTTATCTTTTACAGATGATTTTGGTGCAGATCTAAGAAACGTTTTCCTAGTCATAAATGTTGAAAGCTTTCTATGATTTTTCTAAAAGTGTTATAGTTTTGTGTTTTACATTTAAGTTTATGCTCCATTTGAATCAATAGTTGAAATTTTAAAATGTGAGATTTAGATCAGGGTTCTTTTTATTTAACCTATATATCCAGTTGCTCAAGCACAGTTTGTTGAAAAGACTCTACTTCTTTGAATGACTTACTTTTGCACTTTTGTCAAAAATTAGTTGTTTATATGACAGAGGATTAATCTCCCAAATTTACAAACAGCTCATAAGGCTTAATAGCATTAAAACAAACAACTCAAAAAAAAAAAAAAACAGGAAGAAGACCTAAATATACATTTCTCCAAAGAAGACATACAAATGGCCAAGAAGCACATGGAAAGATGCTCAATATCACTAATTATTAGAGAAATGTAAATCAAAACTACAGTGAGGTACCACCTAACATAAGTCAAATGGCTATCATCAAAAAATCCACAACAATAAATGCTGGAGAAGGTGTAGAGAAAAGTGAACCCTCCTACACTGTTCATAAAAATGAATATTGGTACAGTCACTATGGAGAACAGTATAGAGGTCCCTTAAAAACACAAAAATAGAACTACCATATGACCCTGCAATCCCACTCCTTGGCACATACCTGCAGAAAAATATAGTTTCGAAGGTTACATGCACCCAATGTTCACTGCAGAACTGTTTACAATAGCCAAGACATGGAAGTAATCCATAAACAGAGTAGTGGGTAAAGAAGATGTGGTATATACATACAATGGAGTATTACTCAAGCATTAAAAAGAATGAAATAATACCATTTTCAGCAACATGGATGTATCTAGAGACTGTCATATTGACTGAAGTGAGTTAGAGAAATATAATATGACATCTCTTATATGGGGAATCTAAAAACAAATGATACAAATGAACTTATTCACAAAACAAACAGACTCATAGACTTAGAGAACAAACTTATGGTTGCTAGGGAGGAAGATGGGGGGAAGTTAAAGAGTTTGGGTCAACATGCACACACTGCTATATTTAAAATGGATAACTAACAAAGTCTTAATGTATAGAGCAGGGAACTCTGCTTAATGTTATGGGGCAGCCCGAATTGAAGGGAGTTTGGGAGAGAATGTATATGTGCATGGCAGAGTCCCCCTGCTATCCATCTGAAACTACCACAACATTGTTAATCAGTTATATTCCAGTATAAAATAAAAATTAAAAAAATTAGTTTGTTATAAATGCATGGGTTCGCTAATTTTTTCATCTATTGATCTCTGTATCTATCCCAAAATATGATCAAATTTGGTATGAATACAATGGGTGCTTGAAAAAAATGTGTATTTTATTAGAGTTACTGGGATTTTTCTATAAATGTCATATGATCCTATTAGTTCATATATTATTAAATGTTGCTGGATGTTAATGATTAGAGCCTTTAATTCATGTTGAAGGGAAAGTACTTTAAATCTTTTATTGTAGTTTCACTTTACCATGTCTACATGTTTGATAAATCATCATACATCAATGTACATTGTGAAAGAAATGAAAACTGTGGAGCTTCAACTTTTAACTGGAAAACTAAATAAATAAACACACTTGTCATAGCAAACACCATCTTCCAACAACACAAGAGAAGACTCTACACATGGACATCACCAGATGGTCAACACCAAAATCAGATTGATTATATTCTTTGCAGCCAAAGATGGAGAAGCTCTATACAGTCAGCAAAACCAAGACTGGGAGCTGACTGTGGCTCAGATCATAAACTCCTTATTGCCAAATTCAGACTGAAATTGAAGAAAGTGGAGAAAACCATGAGACCATTCAGATATGACCTAAATCAAATCCCTTATGACTGTACAGTGGAAGTGAGAAATAGAATTAAGGGACTAGATCTGATAGACAGAGTGCCTGATGAACTATGGATGGAGGTTCATGACATTGTACAGGAGACAGGGATCAAGACCATCCCCATGGAAAGGAATGCAAAAAAGCAAAATGGTTGTCTGAGGAGGCATTACAGATAGCTGTGAAAAGAAGAGAGGCTAAAATCAAAGGAGAAAAGGAAAGATATACCACCATGAGACCATTCAGATATGACCTAAATCAAATCCCTTATGACTGTACAGTGGAAGTGAGAAATAGAATTAAGGGACTAGATCTGATAGACAGAGTGCCTGATGAACTATGGATGGAGGTTCATGACATTGTACAGGAGACAGGGATCAAGACCATCCCCATGGAAAGGAATGCAAAAAAGCAAAATGGTTGTCTGAGGAGGCATTACAGATAGCTGTGAAAAGAAGAGAGGCTAAAATCAAAGGAGAAAAGGAAAGATATACCCATTTGAATAGCAAGGAGAGATAAGAAAGCCTTCTTCAGCTGTCAATGCAAAGAAATAGAGGAAAACAACAGAATGGGAAAGACTAGAGATCTCTTCAAGAAAACTAGAGATACCAAGGGAACATTTCATGCAAAGATGGGCTCAATAAAGGACAGAGATGGTATGGACCTAACAGAAGCAGAAGATATTAAGAAGAGGTGGCAAGAGTACACAGAAGAACTGCACAAAAAAGAACTTCATGACCCAGATAATCACGATAGAGTGATCACTCACCTAGAGCCAGACATCCTGGAATGTGACGTCAAGTCGGCTTTAGGAAGCATCACTACGAACAAAGCTGGTGGAGATGATGGAATACCAGTTGAGCTATTTCAAATTCTGAAAGATGATGCTGTGAAAGTGCTGCACTCAATATGCCAGCAAATTTGGAAAACTCAGCAGTAGCCACAGGAAAAGGTCAATTTTCATTCCAATCCCAAAGAAAGGCAATATCAAAGAATTCTCAAACTACCGCACACTTGCACTCATCTCATACACTAGTAAAGTAATGCTCAAAATTCTCCAAGCCAGGCTTCAGCAATATGTGAACCGTGAACTTCCAGATGTTCAAGCTGGTTTTAGAAAAGGCAGAGGAACCAGAGATCAAATTGCCAACATCTGCTGGATCATCAAAAAAGCAAGAGATTTCCAGAAAAACATCTATTTCTGCTTTATTGACTATGCCAAAGCCTTTGACTGTGTGGATCACAATAAACTGTGGAAAATTCTTCAAGAGATGGGAATACCAGACCACCTGACCTGACTCTTGAGAAACCTGTATGCAGGTCAGGAAGCAACAGTTAGAACTGGACATGGAACAACAGACTGCTTCCAAATAGGAAAAGGAGTACATCAAGGCTATATATTGTTACCCTGCTTATTTAACTTCTGTGCAGAGTACATCATGAGAAACACTGGGCTGGAGGAAGCAGAAGTTGAAATCAAGATTGCCGGGAGAAATATCAATAACCTCCATTATGCAGATGACACCACCCTTATGGCAGAAAGTGAAGAAGAACTAAAGAACCTCTTGATGGAAGTGAAAGAGAGGAGTGAAAATGTTGGCTTAAAGATCAGCATTCAGAAAACTAAGATCATGGCATCTGGTCCCATCACTTCATGGCAAATACATGGGGAAACAGTGGCAACAGTGTCAGACTTTATTTTTTTGGGCTCCCAGATCACTGCAGATGGTGAATGCAACCATGAAATTAAAAGATGCTTACTCCTCAGAAGGAAAGCTATGACCAACCTAGATAGCATATTGAAAAGCAGAGATCTTACTCCTCAGAAGGAAAGTTATGACCAACCTAGATAGCATATTGAAAAGCAGAGATATTACTTTGCCAAGAAAGATCCATCTAGTCAAGGCTATAGTTTTTCCAGTGGTCATGTATGGATGTTAGAGTTGAACTATAAAGAAAACTGAGCGCTGAAGAATGGATGCTTTTGAGCTGTGGTGTTGGAAAAGACTCGTGAGAGTCCCTTGGACTGCAAGGAGATCCAAACAGTCTATCCTAAAGGAGATCAGTCCCGGGTGTTCATTAGAAGGACTGATGTTGAAGCTGAAACTCTAAGACTTTGGCCACCTGATGTGAAGAGCTGACTCATTGGAAAAGACCCTGATGCTGGGAAAGACTGAGAGCAGGAGGAGAGGGGGACGACAGAGGATGAGATGGTTGGATGGCATCACCGACTCAATGGACATGGGTTTGGGTGGCCTTCGGGTGTTGGTGATGGACAGGGAGGCCTGGCGTGTTGCGGTTCATGGGGTCCAAATAGTCAGACACGACTGAGCTACTGAACTGAACTGAAATAAGTAAATCCTGAGCAATTTGGAAATATAAGAAAGTGAATTTCTAGGGTTTTTACATTTTCCTATGTCTTAGATTGCAGTTGTGTTTGCTTCCAAGTAACTTTAATTATTTCTCATCGATCAAGTATCCCCAAAATGAAAGCATTAAAGAGGGAGAAAATGAAGTTTTACTAGTCACTGAGGTTCTTAAAAGTGAGTATTATTCTCCAGTGGTTAGAGAAGAAGGAAAATGTTATTTTCCACATTTTTCCTTTAAATATATTCAGTTTAGTTTTTCTTCCTACTGTAGAAACTAAAACAGATCTAAAAAGCATCAGCATCCCACTCTATAACCTGAAACCTGTCAGCATTATTACAACTGTTGAATGGTGGAATGTATTTATTAGCCATCGCATTTCAGGAGACTTCATAATACATAAGTATTTATAAGAATGTGATTAAAAAAGATAAGAAAAGAAAACCTCACAACAGTGTCTTATATACACAGGGTGTATTTTTATCAGTCAACTTGTCAGGAGGTATCCTGTGCAATAGGACATGATCAGGAATTATGGCTCCTTCCATCTTCCTATCCCACTATACTATCCTTCCATGTCCCACTGGAATAAGAGAAAGAGTCAAAACACTCTCCTCCTAAAACTTTTCCTCTTCTTCTTCTTTTTTTTTTCCTTTGAAAGAGGACTGAGTACCACATACATACCACTAATCAACAAAACTACCTCTCATCTCACCACCCTGGCTACAAGAGAGGCTGAAACAAGGACTTGGTTTAAATTTCCAGTCTCTTTAGTAGAGAAAGGCAAGGGATAAAGGGTTGTAAATAAATAGCTTTTCAGTCACCAGTCCACCATATCTGTAGCTATATGCTTATGCATTACAGTAAATTCAAAGCACTTCAAATGGACCGAAACAATTCATCAAACTTGATTATTCTCATAACTGACAGTAGGTTTAGATGAAAGAACCAAATAAATTAGTTGTTTTGGCACCTAAGGAAATAGCTTGAGAAGGACTAGTGCCTTTGGGAAAATATTATACAACAGCAAAATCTTCAGAATGTGCTGTGTGACTAAGGCCAGGAAAAGATTCTTACAGTATGGTGCTGTTCTTATGAGGCAAAAATGTGAGAAAATCTCCTGGCTCAATGTGCAATTTCTATCAGGTTTTATGGCTAAGGCAATCTGTACCATAACAAAGTGGGAATTTTTGTTTCTTAAGTAAGAGAAGTAGTAGATCAAGTTCCATAACGCTACACTTCAATGAAGCAAGTTTTGGCACCTAAGGAAATAGCTTGAGAAGGACTAGTGCCTTTGGGAAAATATTATACAACAGCAAAATCTTCAGAATGTGCTGTGTGACTAAGGCCAGGAAAAGATTCTTACAGTATGGTGCTGTTCTTATGAGGCAAAAATGTGAGAAAATCTCCTGGCTCAATGTGCAATTTCTATCAGGTTTTATGGCTAAGGCAATCTGTACCATAACAAAGTGGGAATTTTTGTTTCTTAAGTAAGAGAAGTAGTAGATCAAGTTCCATAACGCTACACTTCAATGAAGCAAAGATAGTTCATTTGAAATTTGAAGGTCATTTAGTACTCTCTGTCTAAGGCAATTAAAATATGATTCTGTGAAATGAATTCATATTTGAAAATATGGATACTTTTGAAAGGAAGACCTAGATTAAATGTCATTCATTACCATAGAGATGAAATAATAAATGAACTCAAAGAATAGTTTTTTGAGGCCCTGAAGTTTACTTTATTCTATTTTTTCCCCAAAGAACTGTTCTTTCTTTCTTTTTTTATTTTTTTTCAATTTTTCCTGCTGACGGAGTTGGGTTATGATATGCTGGGCTTGCTTCTCTCACTGTGTTGTGTGATGTCACCCAATAGGAGGTCTGCATTGCTGTGTTGTACTCCTCTTGGATATGTCAAACCTGCAGCGTGAATTTCTTCTTTGTCAGTCATGACCAAGAGAAAACAATGGACCTTTGTGTCCAAGGCACATGTATACGCCACATATGCCCCCAACACACACACATACTGTCACTATGTCAAAATCAAAGAGAGTGAGTTATTACAAAAAATTTTATATAGAAAGAGCAGTTTGTGAAAAAACTAATATTTTGATGCAATTCAATTTTTTACCCTTTTAAAAAACAAACCATATCTAATAAACAGGGGAGGGAGGTAGCTTTTCCATATAGAATTCTGATTAATAAATGGAACAGGAATGATGAAAATTAAAAATCTCAAGTAGACAAACACCAGGGAATTATCTATCACAGGATGCTAAAATTAGTCAGCAAAAGTACAACCAGAAATAGGCTATTTGCCTGGTCTCAAAGTATCTCCACGCAAGATGTGTTGTGTGCTTAGTCACTCAGTTGTGTCTGACTAGTTGCCATTTCTTCATCCAGTGGAATCTTCCAATGCTAGGGATCGAACCCAGGTCTCCTGCATTCCAGGCGAATTCTTTACCATCTAGATATTAATAAAAAGGGAAATGGTACCTTCACAGTAGAGGGACTGACAGACACCACCTGAATTAATGGATCAAGAATAACATTGCTGGATTAAAGATCTCAACGTAAGACAAGAAAGTATAAAACTCCTAGAGGAGAACATAGGCAAAACACTCTCCGACATAAATCACAGCAGGATCCATAAAAGATAAAATAAAAAATAAAAAATAAAATAAAATGAAAGGCAGTTCTGTTTCAAGCTACTCACATGAATGAACTTTGAAGACATTGTGCTACATGAAATAAACCAGACACAAAAGGACAAAAAAAAACACAAAGAATAACATTGCCAGTCATGAGACACCCCGTCTTCCTGCTCTTCCTCATGGTTGGATGCAGAGAAGGGCCTGCGTCCCCTCTAACATCCTGGTGGCTCTCTCTGCTGCCTTCCCTGTGTGCTCTGGGCTCTCTCACTTCTCCTTCTGCTAAGATGACTCCAACTCCTCTACCTTATAGGTCTATCTAGTCTTGGGGCCATTTCTCTAGGAAATTCCCAGGTGCATCCTTCCTTCAGAAGGCTGTTAGTGTGATGGAGAATATAAAAAGAATAAGATGCACTGTTGAGCCTCCACAACTTCAGAGCTTGGCCAAGACTACATAAATATATGATAAATGTAACTAAGTTCTATGACATAGGTAGAAATAGTATCACCAGCCTTGGTCAGCTGAGTATGGATGAAATGAACACTAGTTAGTATACTTAGACTCTTGTATCTGTCACATTCTCAGGGAGGACATGCATTCCCAGATAAGAACTATTAATATTAAAACATAAGATGGCATATGTAAGAGGACACAAAACACAAATTTCTCCCTGTCAACACCCCTGCTCGATTATTATTCTGACACTATATCAAATGTATCCTTTTATATCAATTTCCTGTTTTATTTCCCTTCAATCATTTCCCCTTTTTCTTTTAATTTAATTTAAATTTTTTTGGACTGCACTGAGTGGCTTGCAGGATCTTAGTTCCCCGACAAGGAATGGAACCCAGGCCCAGCAGTAAAGGAAAGCAGCGAGTCCTAAGGACCCAAGGGAATTCCCTCTTGCCAACCATTTTCTCTCACTAATTGTCCTTCTGTGAACTCTTACTCCTTAAAACCATTCCTTTTATTTTTCTCCTTTTGATATATTCATACAAATTTCATGGGGATCTTGATAATGAAGGAGGTTATGCACATATGGAGGCACGGGTTATACAGAAAATCCCTGATCTTCCACTTAATTTTACTGTGAACCTAAAACTGTTCTAAAAAGTAAACTGTGTTAAAAATTAGCATAAATTCTTAGCCATATTGATATATATGGCCTCATAATTTTCATATCATTTCAGCATAAACATTATAACTTTTTTATCTTTAGAACAGTTAATTACTGAAAAGTTTATGAGTGTGAGTGTGTGTGTATGTGTAATTTGTTTTCCTTTGGGCCCATCAAAATGAAATTACCATCTGTGTTTGAGACTGATTTAAATATTTTCTTGACTGAAGGCCAGAGCATTAGCAGGAAGAATCCTTGAAGTGCCTTCTAACCTTGCGTTTTCTTCCTTTTCCAGCCATTTTGGCAAAGTGTCACCTTGTCTGTAAACAATGACAGTGAATATTGGTATCACTTATCATCGATTAGTAGACTGTTCCTTGAGATCTTGGTATCAATTACATTTTACTGATAGTATTAGAAAACCAAGGATGAAAGAAAGTCATTCAGATGTCTAGACAGTGAGTTACAGAGGTTAGGGTCCCTGGGAGAATGTGAATTAAAGATTAGCAAAGAGAATAAGTATAGCATGCAAAGAAAGTCATCTGTTTGCCCTTGAAGACAGGAGATGAAACAAAAATTAGAAAACAAACCCCATAACTGTCAGAAATTCAGTTTTCTCATATTTTCTGGGGAGATCAGGTCTATATACTGGTCAAATCTTTGTCCTGCTTTGTCGCAATTTTTCAAACAAATTCTAATGAGTATTTGTGTGCTGTTTTATCTTGTACAAATGGCTTTCTCTCACACTATCTCATGCATTTCTCCACAGTGCTGTGAGATAGATATGGGAAATAATCTCAGTTTATAGACAGAGAGCCTGAGTCTCAGCAAGGGCTGGTACCTTGCCCCAGTCAACCAGATCAAGTACACTGGGGACTGAGTTCTCAGATCCCATCTCCTGCTCCAAGAACCANACAGTGCTGTGAGATAGATATGGGAAATAATCTCAGTTTATAGACAGAGAGCCTGAGTCTCAGCAAGGGCTGGTACCTTGCCCCAGTCAACCAGATCAAGTACACTGGGGACTGAGTTCTCAGATCCCATCTCCTGCTCCAAGAACCAAGGTCTTCCCACAATACTGCTCAACTACTCAGACACTAGCTGGGGAAACAAGCTGTCAGTAGCTGTTGTCTGAAGGATTTTTTTAAATCTACCTCTATGTTTAAAATTTTTGACTCTCAAGCAACACCAGTTCAGTTCAGTTCAGTCGCTCAGTCGTGTCCGACTCTTGGCGACCCTATGAACGGCAGCACGCCAGGCCTCCCTGTCCGTCACCAAATCCCGGAGTTCACTCAGACTCACGTCCATTGAGTCAGTGATGCCATCCAGCCATCTCATCCTCGGTTGTCCCCTTCTCCTCCTGCCCCCATTCCCTCCCAGCATCAGGGTCTTTTCCAATGAGTCAACTCTTCGCATGAGGTGGCCAAAGTACTGGAGCTTTAGTTTTAGCATCATTCCTTCCAAAGAATTCCCAGGGTTGATCTCCTTCAGAATGGACTGGTTGTATCTCCTTGCAGTCCAAGGGACTCTCAAGAATCTTCTCCAACATCACAGTTCAAAAGCATCAATTCTTTGGCGCTCAGCCTTTGTCACAGTCCAACTCTCACATCCATACATGACCACTGGAAAAACCATAGCCTTGACTAGACGGACCTTAGTCGGCAAAGTAATGTCTCTGCTTTTGAATATACTGTCTAGGTTGGTCATAACTTTTCTTCCAAGGAGTAAGCGTCTTTTAATTTCATGGCTGCAGCCACCATCTGCAGTGATTTTGGAGCCCCAAAAAATAAAGTCTGACACTGTTTCTACTGTTTCCCCATCTATTTCCCATGAAGTGATGGGGCCAGATGCCATGATCTTCGTTTTCTGAATGTTGAGCTTTAAGCCAACTTTTTTACTCTCCTCTTTCACTTTCAACAAGAGGCTTTTTAGCTCCTCCTCACTTTCTGCCATAAGGGTGGTGTCATCTGCATATCTGAGATTATTGATATTTCTCCCAGCAATCTTGATTCCAGCTTGTGTTTCTTCCAGTCCAGCATTTCTCATGATGTACTCTGCATATAAGTTAAATAAGCAGGGTGACAATATACAGCCTTGACGTACTCCTTTTCCTATTTGGAACCAGTCTGTTGTTCCATGTCCAGTTCTAACTGTTGCTTCCTGACCTGCATACAGATTTCTCAAGAGGCAGGTCAGGTGGTCTGGTATTCCCATCTCTTTCAGAATTTTCCACAGTTTACTGTGATCCACACAGTCAAAGGCTTTGGCATAGTCAATAAAGCAGAAATAGATGTTTTTCTGGAACTCTCTTGCTTTTTCCATGATCCAGCGGATGTTGGCAATTTGATCTCTGGTTCCTCTGCCTTTTCTAAAACCAGCTTGAACATCAGGGAGTTCACGGTTCACATATTGCTGAAGTCTGGCTTGGAGAATTTTGAGCATTACTTTACTAGCATGTGAGATGAGCAATCTTGATTCCAGCTTGTGTTTCTTCCAGTCCAGCATTTCTCATGATGTACTCTGCATATAAGTTAAATAAGCAGGGTGACAATATACAGCCTTGATGTACTCCTTTTCTTATTTGGAACCGGTCAGTTGTTCCATGTCCAGTTCTAACTGTTGCTTCCTGACCTGCACACAAATTTCTGAAGAGGCAGGTCAGGTGGTCTAGTATTCCCATCTCTTTCAGAATTTTCCACAGTTTATTGTGATCCACACAGTCAAAGGCTGTGGCATAGTCAAGAAAGCAGAAATAGATGTTTTTTTGGGACTCTTTCGCTTTTTCCATGATCCAGCGGATGTTGGCAATTTGACCTCTGGTTCCTTTGCCTTTTTGAAAACCAGCTTGAACATCAGAGAGTTCACGGTTCACGTATTGCTGAAGTCTGGCTTGGAGAATTTTGAGCATTACTTTACTAGCATGTGAGATGAGTGCAATTGTGCGGTAGTTTTGAGCATTCTTTGGCATTGCCTTTCTTTGAAATTGGAATGAAAACTGACCTTTTCTAGCCCTGTGGCCATTGTTGAGTTTTCTTAATTTGCTGGCAAATTGAGTGCAGCACTTTCACAGCATCATCTTTCAGGATTTGAAACAGCTCAACTGGAATTCCATCACCTCCACTAGCTTTGTTCGTAGTGATGCTTTCTAAGGCCCACTTGACTTCACATTCCAAGATGTCTGGCTCTAGATTAGTCATCACATCATCATGATTATCTGGGTCGTGAAGATCTTTTTTGTACAGTTCTTGCCCCTAAACTCCACATCCGGTAAAGCTAGATTGATCTCAGTTGTGGGATTACTTGTTTATTCAGATATTCTTCAAACAGTAGGTTTCCCTAGTTGATCATGGGAGTTTAGTCTGCAGCTTGTGCAGCTGTATGGAGAGATTTCAGATCCTCTTCCTTAGTCACACAGTCCCTGAGATTCAGCTTTGGTTTTGGCCTCAAAACCAAAAACCTAGGTGACAGGAGACAAAGTCAGAATTGATGGGGCACAGTTTCTAACGTAGATGGGAGGGACAAGAAGCAGCAACAGACTGGGGATCACATAATCACTCAGGCAGAGAAGGGACAAAGCAGCCACAACTGGGGTGTGTGTGCTTATTCTGATGGGAACCCCCTCTAATGCCCAAGGTGGCAGAGGCCTGTAGGAGTTTGCAACAGACTGAGATGGTATTGTTCTGCTGGGAGTCCCTTCTAGTGCTTGTGAAGGCAGAGGCTGGCTTGTAGGGAGAGAGTCCATAATGGCAGTCCCACTCCTTGCGTGCCACTCAACAACGGTTCCTTACTTCAGAAGCAGATCACACTTCCTCTAGGAGCATTCCCAGTCCTGAAGCTCCTCACTCTCATCTCTTCAGGCTATCTCCTTACAGTCAACTGCAGTCCTCTCCCTAGGTCCTCTCTCCTGTCCCCACATTTAGCACCTAGCCCCTGCCAACACGTGTCTCAGGTTGGGCCATTCCAGGGCTGACTCCCCAGGAGGTCCCAGCAAGGGTAGCATATGGGCCCATGAGGGCCAAATGATGCCTTAGCTTGAACTGGTAAAAAAACTGCTCAGATGGGTGTCCATGGAGGCAGAAGCTAATGGATGGGGAAGGAGTTTGCAATGGTGGTCGTTCCCCTTGTATGTCACTGAACAATGGCATCTTGCATCTATGGTGGCTTGGCTCTCTTCTGCAAAATTTTCCGGTTGTGGATCTCCCCACTCCCTTCCTTTTATAATGTCTTCTCACAGCAACTGATGTCCCCTCCCTGAGTTCAGTCTCCAAGGTCCACTTTTCAACACCCAGACCCTCTCTGTACCAGGAGACTCACAACTCAGGTTGAGGTGCACAGGAAGGCAGCACAGACCGAGTGCATAGATCCTACTCTATTCTGCCTTCCACAGACTGGTTGCTGCATTCCCCTCCAAAGTCCCTCTCTTTCTCAGTTGATTCCCCTTCTGTGAGTGTGGGAACCTTTCCTTTCCTTCACCTCTGCCCCCTCCCTTCAGGGGAGCTGTTCTTTTCCATTGATTTTTTCTTTCTTTCATCCTGATCAGTTGCGTGGGAATTTTCTTGTCCTTTTAGGTGTCTAAGGTCCTCCACTAGTGTTCAGCAGGTGCTCTGTGAGAACTGTTCCATTTGTAGATGTACTTGTTAGGAGAGGTGAGCTCCATGTCCTCCTATTCCACCATCTTGACTCCTCATCTTGCTATATTCTTTTGTTATTTGATGACAATTACTAACAGTACACTTTGATTCCTTTATAATAATACTTTGTATATCTTCTACAAATGTTTCTATCTTGGTTACTATCAGGCTTACAAATGTATTGATAGCATCTTATGTTAACTTGATAACATCATTTACACACATAAACTTTGTACTATAACTTCTCCCTTTTCACTTTTTTGTTATTAAAATCACTATTAACATATTTAGATATTTTGTATCTACTATCAAATTACTGTCACTATAGTTATTATTAGTATGTTTTTTTTTGGATTCTGTTTATTTATTTTTTGTTTTGGAGGTTAATTACTTTACAATATTGTATTGATCTTGCCATTTTAAACTGTAAATTTAGAGTTGTAAGTGAATTATGCAGTACCATTGAAATATTAGACAATCTGAAGTTGTATATTTGCCATCATCAGTGAGTTTTACACATATACTTCTATATTTTTACATTATTCACTATAATCCTTTTATTTTCCTTTGAATGATTCCCTTAGCATTACTTGATAAATTAAGTCCAGTGGTGATGAACTTCCCCAGCTTTCAGGGTTTGGGGGGTAATCATTATCTTTCCTTCATGTCTGAAGGACAGTTTTGCCAGGTAGTAGTATAATTCAATGAATAGTAATATTAACTGACAGTCTTTTTTTCTTCTAATATTTTGAAATATCATTCCCCATTCTCTTTTGTCTGCAGTTTCTGTTGAGAGATTCCCTATAGTTTTATGGAAGTTTGTAATATATATTGTCTTGCTGCTTTATTTTGTTCTTGCTGTTCTTTTGTTCTTTTACTTTGGAAATTTTAAGTATGTTTTCAGTATATCCATTTTTTAGATTGAAATTATTTGGGGTTCTCTAGTCTAATGAATCTGAATATTCACTTATCTGTACATGTGTGGGAAATTTTTAGCCATTATTGCTTTAAATAAATTTTATGTTTCTGTTTTTCTTCTCCCTCTAGCATTCTATAATGCTTATTTTTTCTTTTCTCATGTTTTATTAATGCTGTAGGCTATTTTAACTCTTTTTCATTTTTTAAAATTTTACCTTTCCCTATTACTGGACAATTTCAAATGATATATCTTCTAATTCATTACATCTTTTTTTAACTTGATTGAGTCTGTTGTTGAAATTCTTTAATTCTTCAGTTCACTTATTACATTCTACATCTGTTGGATTTCTGTTTGTTTCTGATGGTTTCCATTTCTTTTTTTCATTATTTATTTTTCTAATTTTGCTTAGTTTTCTATGTTCCTGTCATTAACTAAACTCCTTTTAGAGGATTTGTTCTGAATTCTTTGTCATATATTTCATGGATCTCTATTTAAGGTCAGTTATTGGAACTTTATCAGTTTTCTTTGGTGATATTATGTTTGTCTGATTTTTGATGATACTTCATTTCTTACATTGATATCTGTGCATTTGAGTAAGCAATCTCTTCATCAAGACATTACAGGTTCACTTTGGCAGTAACTCTTCTTCATCAGTCAGCTCATTTTAGGATTATGGATAATTCAGCTGGTAACATCTCTGGGTAATTATGGCTTGCTATTGTCTCTATTTTCGCAAGACTGCTTCCTGAGATCTGCTGGCTGGTAACAGTTGGATAAGACTACTGGCTTGGTTCTCTGTTCAAACATGGTTGTAAGATGGGCTTCATAGTTGCCTGGACTCTCTGGTCAACCTTCCTAATCAGGAGGTACTGAATGCTATAATTAGCAGTTAGGCGGGGATATAAATTTGCTTCCTTTCCTGACAATGTGTTAGAAATGCTTCCATAGCTATTATGGCTCAATGACTGGATTCCTGAATTAGGCAAAGTTTTCCACCATACCCCTACCCAGATAAATAAATCAATTTAGTTCTGCAGATGGACAGTGTCACTAGTTGGGCTCCCTGCTCAGGATCCTTTTAACTGTAAGATGGGCTACACAGCCTCCTTAGATGTTTTTGTTTGACTTCACTGTTAGTTGGGCCTAGAGGTTATATTTATTCATAAGTACCACTTCAAATTTGTTTCATAGCTTTGATACAGTCATAGAACAAGTTACTCAGCTGGTATAACTACTCTGTTAGAGATTTGAATCATGCAGAACTTCTGGCTGCATTATGTGGACAGTAAAAAGTCACTGATTTAGCTGTGCAGGGTGAACAAAGCTGCTGGCTGGGCTCTCTGCTGTAGCATATGTAGGGGTGGAGAATTGGCCATGCAGCCTCACTGGTCCTCTGGCAAGTCTACCTGGCCAGGCTGGATTGTAGGCTATATTCAGCTGTAGATGGAGCTTTTAATCCACTTCTTTGTTGAGAGAAGGCCATAGAACAGGCTCCTCAGCCAGTGTGACTCACTGGTTGGTAACTTGGATCAAGCAGAACTGCCACCAAGCTCCCTGGACAGTTAGGTACACTCGCTTGTCTCTGCAGATGAGCAGAACCACTGATGGGGATTCCTATTAGATCATCATTGTAAGTGAGGCTATAGAATAAGCTGTGAAGTTTTCTAGATGTTCTGAGTAGGCTTCTTGTTTGGATAGGGCTAAAGGTGATATTTAGCAATAAACAAGCCTACAAATTAGC
The DNA here is from genome assembly GCA_006408695.1 of Aepyceros melampus. NCBI lineage: Eukaryota > Metazoa > Chordata > Mammalia > Artiodactyla > Bovidae > Aepyceros > Aepyceros melampus. Next base: position 73,361 of record SJXQ01011990.1, on the reverse strand, counting down.
TTCCCATGTCTGGCTTCTAAGGCCTGTATGGATTATTGGATGAATTAGGCAGAACTGTACATGGAATTAGGCAGGACTAGGAAGAATTCTGTACATGAATTAGGCAGAACTGTACACAGAACTCCTTAGCTATATGGGTTCAATAGTGGGTCTCTGTAGATAGAAAGATTGGTGGCTGGGATCTCTATTCTGTTCCCCCTTTGAGGAGGAATGTCATCTGCCAAACTCCAAGTGCTGATTGTTTCTCTACCCCAGTTGGATCTCCATCATTCAGGTTCTACAGAGCTCCAATGGTCCCATGGTCCCTGTAAAGTGAAAAACAAGTGGGCTTCCTGGGAAACAATGCCACAGTGCTTTGAAAGCTAGAGGTTAACTTGAGGTTCTTTCACCTTACTAGAGAAATTGTGGCCCTCCGGGGGGATGGGGGTGGGGGTTGGTCCTCTCAGTGTGTTGCTGTTCTGGTCTAGAAAAGATATAATGTGGTTAGAGTGTAGCTATTTGTCTTACTCTTTAAATATGGTCTTCCTCAGTCTCTGTGATCCAAGAAGAGTTTTTCATCCCCACCCTCATGTTCTGGGATTTTCACAATGAGGTCTTGTCTATATACGGTTGATAGTTAGTCTTCATGTGAGGAGAACTGAAGTTGGCAATGACTTATATTGTCATGATGATGACATACTCCTCTATGATATATTTTTTTAACATTACTTTGAGTTTTTACTTTATTCCTTTGAGATTATACTAGTACCATACAATAATACAGTCATGTTAAATATATTTTAATATCTGATAAGAAATACTCTTATTCATCTTCCATCCAGAAATATGGTATTGATCCTTATTTATTATTTTTTTCATTATGTCATTCACAATTTTCTACCTTGTCCATGTAGTTCCTACACATATCACATAAAGTTTATGTCATCATATTTTCTAATGTTCACTGATATTATGAATAGATTATTGCTTGATACATTTTCTAATTGGTTATTTCTAGTGTATAAAAAAAGGTATTAGCTTGTTAAAATATTTATTTGTTAAAAATTACAGTTTATCTGCTACTATGGGCAAGAATATCTTAGAAGAGATAAAATAGCCCTCATAGTCAACAAAAGACTCCAAAAACAGTATGTGGGTGCAATATCAAAAGACAACTGAAAGATCTAGGTCTTTTTCCAAGACAAATCATTCAACATCACAGTAAACTGAGTCTACACTCCAAGTACTAATGCCAAAGAAGGTGAAATTAATCAATTCTGTGAGGACCTACAAGACTTTTTTTAGAACTAACACACACAAAAAAAGAGTCCTTTTCATCATAGGGGACTAAAATGAATAAGTAGGAAGTGAAGAGGAAGCTGGAATAACCAGCAAGTTTGGCCAAAATCAAATCTCCTATGATTATACAGAAGAGGTAACCAATAAATTCAAGGGATTAGATCTGGTAGACAGAGTGCATGAAAAACTATGGGAAGAAAATTATAACATTGTATAGGAGGCAATGACCAAAACCATCTCAAAGAAAAAAAAATGCAAGGAGGAAATGTGGTTGTCTGAAGAGGCTTTACAAAGAGCTGAGAAAAGAAGTGAAAGGCAAAAGAGAAAGGCAAAAATAGACTCAAGTGAATGAAGAGTTCCACAGAATATGAGGGGGAGATAAGAGAGCCTTCTTAAACAATACAAAGAAATAGAGGAAAACAACAAAATGGAAAACAGTAGCGATCTCTTCAAGAAAATTGGAGATGTCAAAGGAATATTTCATACAAGGATGGGAACAATAATGGGCAGAAATGGTAAGAACCTAACAGAAGCAGAAGATATTAAGAAGAGATATTAAGAAGAAGGATATACAGAAAAATGATGCAAGAAAGGTCTTAATGAACTGGAAGACCGCAATGGTTGCTCACTCATTTAGAACCAGACATCCTAAGGTGTGAAGTCAAATGGGCATTAGGTAGCATTATTACAAAGCTATACTACTTGGAGGGGATGGAATTCCAACTGAGCTACAAAAGGAATATTTCATACAAGGATGGGAACAATAATGGGCAGAAATGGTAAGAACCTAACAGAAGCAGAAGATATTAAGAAGAGATATTAAGAAGAAGGATATACAGAAAAATGATGCAAGAAAGGTCTTAATGAACTGGAAGACCGCAATGGTTGCTCACTCATTTAGAACCAGACATCCTAAGGTGTGAAGTCAAATGGGCATTAGGTAGCATTATTACAAAGCTATACTACTTGGAGGGGATGGAATTCCAACTGAGCTACTAAAAATCCTAAAGGACAATGCTGTTAAAGTGCTACACTTGGTATGCCAGCTGCTGCTACTGCTAAGTCACGTCAGTCATATTTGACTCTGTGCAACCCCATAGACTTCAGCCCACCAGGCTCCCCCGTCCCTGGGATTCTCCAGGCAAGAATACTGGAGTGGGTTATCATTTCTTTCTCCAGCAAATTTGAAAGTTCAGCAGTGGCCACAGAATTGGAAAAGGTCAATTTTCATTCCAATCCCAAAGAGCAATGCCAAAAAATGTTCAAACAAGTGCACAATTATACTCATTTCACATTCTAGCAAGATTATGCTCAAAATCCTCTAAGCTAGCCTTCAGCAGGACATGAATTGAAAATTCCAGATGTACAAGTTGGATTACTTTATCCCAGGAATGCAAGGATTCTTCAATATCCGCAAATCAATCAATGTAATTCACCACATTAACAAATTAAAAAATAAAAGCCATATGATTATCTCAATAGATGCAGAGAAGGCCTTTGACAAAATTCAACATCCATTTATGATAAAAAAAAAAAAAACTCTCCAGAAAGCAGGAATACAGTGTTTTATAATTTTCTATATATAGGTCTTTAGTTTCTTTAGGTAGGTATATTCCTAAGTATTTTATTCTTTTCGTTGCAATGGTGAATGGAATTGATTCCTTAATTTCTTTTTCTACTTTCTCATTATTAGTGTATAGGAATGCAAGGGATTTCTGTGTGTTGATTTTATATCCTGCAACTTTACTATATTCATTGATTGGCTCTAGTAATTCATACCTCAACATAATAAAGCTATATATGACAAACCCACAGCAAACATTCTCCTCAATGGTGAAAAATTGAAAGCATTTCCCCTAAAGTCAGGAATAAGACAAGGGTGCCCACTTTCACTGCTACTATTCAACATAGTTTTGGAAGTTTTGGCCACAGCAATCAGAGCAGAAAAAGAAATAAAAGGAATCCAAATTGGAAAAGAAAAAGTAAAACTCTCACTGTTTGCAGATGACATGATCCTCTACATAGAAAACCCTAAAGACTCCACCGGAAAATTACACTGAATTTTCAAATGCAAAACCAACCTTGCATTTCTAGGATAAGCCCCACTTGGTCACTGTGTACTGCCTTTATGTATATTGTTTGACTTGACTTGTTAATATTTTGATAAGGATGTTTGGATATATATTCATGAATTTTACTGATCTGTAATCTTATTTCCCCATCCCTTTTTTCTACCCCTCCTCCTTCTCCTCCTCTTCTTTCTTTTATATTTATTTGTTTTAAATGAAACAAAGATAAATATCTTTAATGAAAAAAGGTACAATTCACAAAGAATATAGACATCATAAAACATTAGACACCTAACAACAAAGAAAAAAAGATATATAAAGCAAAAATCAGATGATATATAAGGGAAAGTAAAAAATATATAAACATAGTGAGACATATTAATATTTTTCTAAATATTTTATCAAGTGCAGAAAAAATAAGAGGAGTATATTAAATGTCATATTGATAATTTTAAAATAATATATTTATATTTAACTTTATTAATCATATATCCTACACAACTACATTTAAAATTTTGTATCTCATACATTGTTATTAGATGTCCTTAAGACATTTAGAAAAACTGGCAAAAAGATAAACTTAGTAAAATTTCAAACAGTAGAATTATTTTTTTCTGTGTGATTCAGTTATAAATAGACACATATTATATTTAAAATTATTTTGCATTATAGGTTATTACAATATATTGAATATAATCCCTGTACTATACAATAAACATTTGCTGGTTGTTGCACATCTATCTTTTAAATTAGAAATCTAGCATTCTATTTACATTAACTCATACAAATAGAATCAAAATTTCATACACTTCAGTTAGGCAAAAATTCATAAGTTTTGGCGAGAACAAGATGGCAGAAGAGTAGGTGGACATGGAGTACATCTCTTTCTATGGATACATCAGGAATACAGCTTCAGACACAGAAGTGCATGCAGAATACCAGCTGAGAGCAAACAGGAGTACCTGAGCAGTGGATAAGACTATATAGAACCATGCAAAACTCCATAGGACAAAGGAACTAGGGAGAAAAAAGAGGAGGGCTAATAGGACTGGACCTGCCCTCAGCCGGTGGGGGAACTGAAGCAGGGGTCCAATCCCCATATTGGGGCAATTGTCTGAGTCAGAGGAGAAGCATTTAAAGCTAAGAGTGAAACAGCTGGTTTGGGGGCAGCCTAAATGGAATGAGAATCAGACAGTCCTTGAGCAGTCATACATACCCTGGATAAGGATGCCGGTCCCCTGGAAGGCATAGCAACTGGGAGCTGGAGTTTAGGAATTGTGGAGCAATCCCAGGGTGAGGGCTGCTTTTGAATGTGGAGAGACAGATCGAGGGGATATGAGAGAGGAGATTGTGGTGGGAAATGCCTGTAGAGGAAAGCCAGGCAGCCATGGAAGCAAGGCGATACTGCTGAGTCATGCATCAGGGTAGAGCCATCACCATAGCCTCTCTCTCCCCACAGGCCATCATCGGCAGCTGAACAATAGAGAGGCTGGCCCATCAAATACCTGATGCATTGAACATCAGAGTAGGACCCCATCCAAGGTGCCCCTTTAAGTGTCTGATGAGTCAATCTACAGAGTAGGACCCCAGCCAGGGAGGCCCTTCTATGTGCCTGACGCACCAAATTACAGAGAAGGACCCCAGGCAAGGGAGCCCTCTAAGTACCTGAATAGAGCAAGCTACAGAGAAAGACTGACCAAAGAGGCCTTCGCCATCTACAAGAAGCTTGAAAAAAGACTCTGATAGGGCCATTACTCCTGCCACAGAGCAGTCCATGTCCCTGAACACTTGACACCACCAGAGCCCTGGCAAGCCAAACAGCTGCACCACCTTCATGCTCAACTCTTACTGGGGCAGAGCTTCCACAGGCAAATAAGTCTTGTGTGTCCATGCATGCAGAATTGCTTTAGTAGCATCTGACTCTTTGTGACCATGTAGACTGTGGCCTGCCAGCCTTCTCTGTCAGTGAGGGGAGTTCTCGAGGCTAGAATACTGGAGCATATTGGCCAATACTGGTTGCCCTACCCTTTTTCAGTTCAGTTCAGTTCAGTCGCTCAGTCATGTCTGACTCTTTGCAACCCCATGAATTGCAGCACGCCAGGCCTCCCTGGCTATCACCAACTCCCAGAGTTTACCCAAACTCATCTCATGTCCATCGAGTCAAGTGATGCCACCCAGCCATCTCATCCTCTGCTGTCCCCTTCTCCTCCTGCTCCCAATCCCTCCCAGCATCAGGGTCTTTTCCAATGAGTTAACTCTTTGCATGAGCTGGCCAAAGTATTGGGGTTTCAGCTTTAGCATCAGTCCTTCCAATGAACACCCAGGACTGATCTCCTTTAGGATGGACTAGCTGGATCTCCTTGCAGTCTGTAGTCCAAGGGACTCTCAAGAGTCTTCTCCAATACCACAGTTCAAAAGCATCAATTCTTCGGTGCTCAGCTTTCTTCACAGTCCAACTGTCACATTCATACATGACCACTGGAAAAGCCATAGCCAGAGCACTATATTTCCTGCTTCCCTAGCCACAACCCCCCTGAGTATCTGATGCTGCCAGAACCCTTGCACCCCAAGCAGCTGCACCACCTCCATACCTGGCCCTCACAGGGGCAAACCCAAGTCCTCCAGGGTAACCTCAGGAGCAAATCCTAGTGGACGACGCACGTGCAGAATTCAAAATAAAACCATAATTGGAAACCCAGGGGCAGTGTGGCTAAGGAAGAAGACCCAAAACCTTCTTGCCAGCTGTACAAGGTGAAGATTAAATCCACACGATCAACTAGGCAGACTCTCATCTATGGAATATATAAAAAGTCACTGAGAGCTTCCACAAAAGAAAACACAGTTCTGATAGTTCTGATAGCTGTGGACATTGGAGGCAAGAACACACAGGAGTAGGAACAGATTAGAATCTGAGCTTCTCACACAGCAGAGGTCAGCACAGTGTTGGAGGGCATCCTAGGGAGGTGAGGTGGACTGTGACTCCCAGCAAGGGAAAGGGCTCTGATAGCAGCGACTCAAGAAAAACATTTATTACTCTTATGTTTTAACTTGTTTTGTAGATTCTTTTGAATATTTTTCTTTTTCTTTCCTTTTCCCTCACTCTGTTGTATTTGTTGATTTTATTGGCACTATGAAATCCAATTAAGTTTTTTAGCTTTTTTTTTTCTCAGTCACATTTTTTGCTGTTGTTATAAACCTCTGCCTCCACATTGGGCTTTTGCAGTTCTGTGAAGTTTTCCTTTTTGTTCTTTTTTCTCTTTTTTAATTTTTAAACCTATTATTATTTTTCTACATTTTAAACTACTGTTATTTCCCCTTTGCAGTTAATCTTTAAAGTGTATAAATCTTTATCTACCTCTATTTAACTTTGTATATCTATTATTTCTTTCTTTTCTTTCTTTCCTTTCCTCTTAACACATTTGTTAGTTTTATTTTCATTGCTTTATTCCTCAATTGGCACCTTGCTTTAGTTTTATTTTCCAATTTGTGCTTTAGTGTGTTTTCTTCTGGTAGATATAATTTTTTGTTTCCTTTGTTAGCCAGTTCAATATATTGTACTTTATTTTTATTGGATTGTTTTGATTTTGTTTATGGGTGTATATGTATATGTGTATATTCAGTCATACACTTTTTTATTGTCATTATAAACTCTGCCTCTATTTTGGGGTTTTGCAGTTCTGTGGGGTTTTCCTTCCCTGCTCCCCACCTTTTATTTTTTCTTCCTCCAATTTTTTTCTTTTCTCTTTTCTTTTTTATAATTTTATTTTTTAAACTTGTTATATTTTTGTACATTTATTCCTTTGTATAGCTTCCTACTGTTCTTTTAATCTTGCAGTTAATCTTAATGTATATAAGTCTTCTTCATCTACTTCTATTTAACTTTGCATATCTATTCTTTCTTTCTTTCCTTTCCTATCAACATATTTGTTAGTTATGTTTTCATTGCTTTATTCCCCACCTGGCACCTTACTTTAATTTTGTTTTCCAGTTTGTGCTTTAGTTAGCTTTGTTCTTAACTCATAAATACAATTTTTTAATTCCTTTATTTGCCAGGTCAATCTTTATTTTTGTTGGACTGTTTTGACTTTACTCATGGGTGTATATGTACATGTGTATATTCCATTGTTTTAATTATTATTTGCCTGGTTTTGTAACCACTATTTGTCTTGGGTTAATCTTTGGTTTCTTGTTTTCTGGATATTTGTTTTAATCTCACTTAATGCCATAACAAACACTTGGGAAATCTTTATTCCTGACTAGAGATCAAGCTCTGAGCCTTTGGAATGGGAGCACTGACTCCATGCCCCTAGACTAACAGAGAACTAACCCTAGGGAGTATCAAATAGTGAGAACTCACACAAAGGAAACCATTTGAACTCAAGACCCAGCATCACCCAACCACCAGTAGCACCCTGTGAAGGATGCCTCATCTAAACAACAAGAAAAACAAAAATACAAACCAGATCATCAGCAGACAGGAGTACCAACTCATTCAGCATTGCCCATCAGAGGAAAAATAAACAAACAAACAAAAACTCAGGACAAATCTTACCTTATATGAAGCTCATACAAACCACTGGACCAACCTTAGGAGGGAAGAAACCAAAAGGAAGGGAGAATTCAACGTTCTTCAAGGAAAGAATTCAACTTTCTTTGAAGCCTGGGAAAAGCAGACTTCAAACTCAATAAGTTAAAAAAAAATAATGAAAAGGCAGAGAAATACTACACAAATGAAGGAACAAACTAGAAACACAGAAGTCCAAATAAATGAAGAGGAAACAGAAAAACTATCTGAAAAAGAATTCAGAATGATAGTAAAGATCAAAAACATTGAAACAAAATGGAGAAGATGCAAGAATCAATTAACAGAGACCTAGAAGAATTAAAGAATAAACATACAGAGATAAACAGCACAAATGCTGAAATTAAAAATACTCTAGAAGGAATTGATAACAGAATATCTGAAGCAGAAGAATGAATCAGTGAGTTGAAAGATAAAATGGTGGAAATAACTTCTAAAGAGCAGAAAAAAGTAAAAAGAATGAAAAAAACTGAGGACAGTCTCAGAGACTTCAGGGACAATATCAAATGCACCCATATTCAAATTATAGGGTTCTCAGACAAAGAAGAGAAAAAGAAAAAGTATGAGAAAATTTCTGAAGAGATAATAGTTGGAAATTTCCCAAACATTGAAAAGAAAGCAGTCAATGAAGTCCAAGAGGCACAAAGAGTCCCATACATGATAAACCCAAGGAGAAAAACGCCAAGACACATACTAATCAAACTAACAAAAACTAAAGACAAAGAATATTAATAGCAGCAAGGGAGAAGCAACAAGTAACATACAATGGAAACTCCATAGGCTTCATAGCTTATCTTTCAACAGAAACTCTGCAGGCCAGAAGGGAACGGCATGATATATTTGAAGTAATGAAAGGGAAAAATCTACAATGAAGATTACCCATCAAGGATCTCATTCAAAACTGATGGAGAAATAAAAAGCTTTTCAGATAAGCAAAAGTTGAGAATTCAGTACCACCAAACCAGTTTTATATCAAATGTTAAACAGAATTATATAGTCATTAAATACAAGAGAAGAAAAAAGATCTATAAAATCAACTGAAAACAATTAAGAAAATGGCAATAGGAACATATATATCAATAATTACTTTAAATGTAAGTGTATTAAATGCTCCAACCAAAAGAAAAGACAGGCTGAATGGATACAAAAACAAGAGCCACATATATGCTGTTTACAAAAATCCCATTTCAGACTTAAAGACACATTAGACTGAAAGTGAGAGGATGGAAAAATATTTTTATGCAAATAGGAAGCAAAAGAAAGCTGGAGTCACATCCTCATATCAGACAAAATAGACCTTAAAATAAAGAAGATTACAAGAGATAAGGAAGGACACTACATAATGATCAAGGGATCAACCCAAGAGGAAGACATAAAAATTGTAAATATCTATGCACCCAAAATAGGAACACCTCACTACATGAGACAACACAAACAGACATAAAAGGAGAAAATAATAGTAACACAATAATAGTAGGAGATATTAACACTTCATTCACACCAATGGAAGATCATAAAAAAACAGAAAATTAATAGTGAAACACATCTTAAATGATACACTGGATGAGAAGGAGCTCACTGATATCTTCAGAACATTCCATCCAAATGCAGAAGTATACACCTTCTTTTCAAGTACACATGGAACATTCTCCAGAATAGACCACATCTTGGGTCACAAATCAAACCTCAGTAAATTTAAGAAAGTTGAAATCATATCAAGCATCTTCTCTGACCACAATGCTTTGAGACTAGATATCAATTACAAGAAAAAAGCTGTAAGAAACACAAACACATGGAGATTAAACAATACATCTCTAAATAGCCAACAGGTTACTGAAGAAATCAAAAGAGAAATCAAAAAATTTCTAGAAACAAATGACTATGAAAACACAAAACCTATGGGATGCGGAAAAAGCAGCTCCAAGAGGGAAGTTTATAGCAATACAATCCTACTTCAAGAAACAAGAAAAACATCAAATAGACAATCTGACTTTACACCTAACACAACTGGAAAAAGAAGAACAAAACAAAACAAAAAAAAAAAAACATCAAAATTAGTAGAAGGAAAAAAAAGCATAAAGATCCAAGCAGAAATGAATGAAAAAGAAATAAAAGAAACAATAGTAAAGATGAATAGAACTAAAAGCTGGTTCTTTGAGAAGATAAAATTGACAAACATTTGGCCAGACTCATCAAGAAAAAAAGAGAGAAGAACCAAATTTAAAAATTAGAAATGTAAAAGGAAAGGTTATAACAGGCAATGCACAAATAAAAAGAATTATAAGAGACTATTATAACAGCTACATGGCAATAAAATTAATAACCTGGAAGAAATGGACAGATTCTTAGAAAAGTTCAATCTTCCAAGACTGAACCAGGAAGAAACAGAAATTACGAACAACCCAATTACAAGCACTGAAATTGAAGCTGTGATCAAAAATCTCCACAAAATCAAAAGCCCAGGACCAGACGGTTTCACAGGAGAATTCTATCAAACATTTAGAGAAGAGCTAATGCCTGTCCTTCTAAAACTCTTTTAAAAAATTGCAGAGGAAGAAACACTTCCAAACTCATTCTACAAGGCTACCATCACCCTGATACCAAAACCAGACAAAAACAACACACACACAAAAAAAAAAACTACAGGCCAATATCAATGATGAACATAGATGCAAAAATTCTCAACAAAATTTTAGCAAACAGAATTCAGCAACACATCAAAAACCTCATGCACCATGATCAAGTTGGTTTTATTCCAGGAATGCAGGGATTCTTCAATACATACAAATCAATCAGTGGGATACACCTTATTAACAAATTGAAAGATAAAAATCATATGATAATCTCAATAGATGCAGAAAAAGCCTTTGAGAAATTTCAGCACCCATTTATGATTATAACTCTTCAAAAATAGGCATAGAAGGAACCTACCTCAACATAGTAAAGGCCATATATGACCAGCCTACAGCAAACTTTATTCTCAATGGTGAAAAACTGAAAGCATTCCCCTTAAGATTAGGAATAAGATAATGGTGTTCACTTTCACCACTATTGCTCAACATAGCTCTGGAAGTCCTAGCTATAGCAATCAGAGAAGAAAAGGAAATATAAAGTATTCATATCAGAAAAAAAAGAAGTAAAGCTTTCACTGTTTGAAGATGACATGATACTGTCTGTAGAAAACTTAAAGATAGTATCAGAAAATTACTAGAGCTAATCAGTGAATTTACCAAAGTTGTAGGATACAAAATCAATACACAGAAATCACTTGCATTTCTGTATACTAACAATGAAAAATCAGAAAGATCAATTAAGGATCAATCCCATTGACCATTGCAACAAAAAGAATTAAATATCTAGGAATAAACTTACATAAGGAGATGAAAGAATTGTACAGGAAAAATTATAAGACACTAATGAAAGAAATCAAAGATGACATAAACAGGTGGAGAGATATTCCATGTTCCTAGGTAGGAAGAATCAATATTGTGAAAATGACTATGCAACCAAATGCAATCTACAGATTCAATGTGATCCCTATCAAAATGCCAAAGGCATTTTTTCACAGAACTAGAACAAAAAAAATTCACAATTCATATGGCAACACAAAAGACCCAGAATAGCCAAAGCAACCTTGAGAAAGAAGAATGGAACTGGAGGAATCAACCTTCCTGACTTCAGATTATACTACAAAGCTATGGTCATCAAGACAGTATGGTACTGGCACAAAAACAGAAATATAGACCAGTTAAACAAGATAGAAGCCCCAGAAATAAACCCATGCACCTATGGGTACCTTATTTTTGACAAAGGAGGCAAGAATATGCAATGGGGCAAAGACAGCTTTTTCAATAAATAGTTCTGTGAAAACTGAACTGGTACATATAAAAGAATGAAATTAGAATACTTTCTAACACCATGCTGCTGCTGCTAAGTCACTTCAGTCGTGTCCAACTCTGTGCGACCCCATAGAGGACAGCCCACCAGGCTCTCCCATCCCTGGGATTCTCCAGGCAAGGACACTGGAGTGGGCTGCCATTTCCTTCTCCAATTACACAAAGATAAACTCAAAATGGAGTAAAGACCTACATGTAAGGTCAGAAACTATAAAACTCTTAGAGGAAAACATAGGCAGAACACTTGATGATATAAATCAAAGCAAGATCCTCTATGACCCACCTGCTAGAGTAATGGAAATAAAAACAAAAGTAAACAAGCGGGACCTGACTAACTTACAAGCTTTTGCACAGCAAAGGAAACTATAAACAAGATGAAAAGACAACCCTCAGAATGGGAGAAAATAATTGCAAATGAAACAACTGAGAAAGGATTAATTTACGGATATATAAGCAGCTCATATAGCTCAATACCAGAAAAACAAACAACCCAATCAAAAAGTAGGAAAAAGACCTAAATAGACATTTTTCCATAGAAGACATACAGATGGCTAACAAACACATGAAAAGATGCTCAACACTGCTCATTATTAAAGAAATGCAAATCAAAACTACAGTGAGATATCACCTCACACAGGTCAGAATGGCCATCATCAAAAAGTCTACAAATGATAAATGCTGGACAGGATGTGGAGAAAAGGGAATGCTTTTTGCACTGTTGGTGGGAATATAAATTGATATAGCCACTAGGGAAGATGGCATGGAGATTCATTTAAAAACTAGGAATAAAAGCACCATATGACCCAGCTATCCCACTGATAGGCATATATCCTGAGGAAACCAAAATTTAAAAAGACACATGTATCCCATTGTTCATTGCAGCACCATTTACAATAGCTAGAACATGGAAGCAACCTAGATGTCCATCAACAGATGAATGGATAAAGTTGTGATACATATCCATAATGGAATATTACTTGGCCATAAAAAGGAACACATTTGAGTCAGTTCTGATGAGGTGAATGAACCCAGAACCTATTATACAGAGTAAAGTGTGTTAGAAAGAGAAAGATAAATATCATATTCTAACACATATATTCGGAATCTAGAAGAATGGTACCGAAGAAGTTATTTAAAGGGCAGCAGTGGAGAAACAGACATAGAGAATAGACTTATGGACATGGGGAGAGGGGAGGAGAGGGTGAGATGGATGGAAAGAGTAACATGGAACTTACATTACCGTATGTAAAACAGATAGCCAGCAGGAATTTGTTGTATGGCTCAGGAAACTCAAACAGGGCTCTGTATCAACCTAGAGGGGTAGGATGGGGAGGGAGATGGGAGAGAGGTTCACAAGGGAGGGGATATATGTATACCTATGCCTGTTTCAGGGAGGCCTGGTGTGCTGTGATTCATGGGGTTGCAAAGAGTCAGACACGACTGAGCGACTGAACTGAACTGATGGTGTTTCATGTTGCGGTTTGACAGAAAACAGCAAAATTCTGTAAAGCAATTGTCCTTCAATTAAAAAAAAAATCAAAAAGAAAAAAAAAATCCCGTTGGCCGTCAAGGTCAGATTCCCTGGGGATTTCCTGTCCCTTTGTTGAGTCCTCAGGTTGGGAAGCCTGATATGGTGTTCAGAACCTTCACAACAGTGGGATAACTTCACGGTATTATTGTCCTCCAGTTTGTGGGTCACCCACCTGGCAGGTATGGAATTTGATTTTATTGTGATTGTGCCCTTCCTACTGTCTCACTGTGGCTTGTCTTTTGTCATGAGGTATCTTTACTTTTTTTTTGTAGCTTCCAGTGTCCTCTTGTCAATAGTTATTCAACAGCTAGTGCTCTGGCAGGAGGAGATGAGTGCACATCCTTCTTCCTCACCATCTTGAACTGGAAGCCTTTTTTGTTTGTTTGTTTTTTCTTTTTTAATGCCTTTATCAGCTTTTGGTATTGAGGTTATACTGGTCTATTAAAATGAACTGGGAAATCTTCATTCATCTTCTATTCTCTGAAAATTTTTTGTGTTATAAATTGGTATTATTCATTCTTTTAATGTTTGATAGAATTCAATAGTAAAAATATATGAATGGCCTTGCAATTTTTCTTTATGAAAAAGCTATTAATGATAACTAATTTCTTTAATAGACATAAAACTATTCAGATTTTCTGTTTAATGTTGAGTCAATTTTGGTAAATTAAAAAAAAATAAATTTCTTCATTTCATTTAAATTGCTCAAATTTTGGAATAGACTTGTCCATATTATTGTATACTGGTGTTTGTAAGAAATGTAGTGGTAATGCTGCCTTCAGTGCTGACTTGTTTTCCTTGTTTAGTCTTTCTAGAGTATTATCAGTTTGTTGAATTTTTTTATTTGGTGAACTTTTAAAAAATATTTACTTATATATTTGGCTGTGCTGGGTCTTAGTCATGGCCTGCAGGATCTTCAACCTTCATTGCTGCATGTGGGATCTTTACTTGCAGCAGTGGAATCTTTAGTTGTGTGATGCAAACACTTAGTTGTGACATGTGGGAACTAGTTCTCTGACCAGGGTTCAGACCTGGCCTCCCTGCATTGGAAGCTTGGAGTCTTAGCCACTGGACCACCAAGAAAGTCCCTATTTATTAAACTTTTTAAAGGAACTAAACTGTGGCCTTCTTAATTTGTTCTATCATTTGCTTTTTTTATATTTCATTTATTTCTGCCTCTATCTTTATTTTTGTATGTCTTTTTCTTAGTTTAGTCATACTTTGTTTCTTTTTCCTAGATTCTCAAAATTAAGTTTTAGTTCATTAATTTAAAACATTTCTTATTTTCTAATTTAAACATATAAAGTTATAAATTGCCATACAAGCACTGCTTTTAGCTGGATCCCACACATTTTGATATGTTGTATTTCATTGTTCCATTCAAACTATGTTCTAATTTCCTTTGTGATTTCTTCTTTATTTAGAAGTTTATTGATTAATTTCTAAATACTTACTGTTTTTCAAGCTATCTTGCAACATTTGTAGCTGAACACTGTTATGGTCATAGAACATTCTCAATATGATTTCATTGTCTATATGATTTAAATTTCTCAATTTATTGTGACTTGTTTTATGAACCAGTCTCTTGGGGAACTTGTTTGAACAGAGTATGCAGTCAGAAGATTTTGCATAGTCTTTTCTATAAATTTAACTGTCAAGGTGTTTGATTGTGTTGTTTAGATCCACTATATCTTTTTGTTTTCTTTTTCTATAAATTTCTGAGAGAAAGGTGTTAAAACCTCTTACTACAATGGTTCAATTGCCTATTTGTCCCATAAGCTCTGCTAGTTTCTGCTTTATGTACTTTGAGGCTTTTTTATTAATCATATTCATGTTTATGATTTTTATTGCTGATGAATATGTCATTTTGCATTTATGAAATAGCAATCTTTGGGGTTAATATTTCTCATTATGGAGTCTATTTTATCAGATATTAATATAGCCATTTCAGATTTCATGTGATTATTTGCCAGGCATACCATTTGAATCCATTTTCTTTCAACGTCTCTGAGTCTTTACATTTATAGTGGGCTTCTTGTAGATAACATATAGTTTGATTTGCCTTTTTAATTCATTTTGATAATCCCTACCTTTCAGTTAGAGCACGGAGTCTATTAACATTTAATGCAATTAATTGAAATGGTTGGATTTAAGAATACTATTTTATTCTTTTTTTCCTATTTTTCTCTTTTAGCTTTTGTCCTACTATTTCTTTTTCCTGTCTTGTTTTGGATTTGCTAACTTTTTTCACTGTAAACATCTTTTCATTTTATCTATTAATGGCAATCCACTCCAGTACTCTTGCCTGAGAAATCCCATGGATGGAGGAGCCTGGTAGGCTGCAGTCTGTGGGGTCACGAAGAGTCGGACACAACTGAGCACCTTCACTTTCACTTTTCACTTCCATGGAGAAGGAAATGGCAACCCACTCCAATGTTCTTACCTGGAGAATCCCAGGGGCAGTGGAGCCTGGTGGGCTACCATCTATGGGTTGCACAGAGTCAGACATGACTGAAGCAACTTAGCAGTGGCAGCAGCACTTGCATTTTTAAGTGATTATCTTACAAATTGTAGTATACTACCTAACTTCACCATGTGTTTGGAGTTCATAGAAAATATAAAACTGGCAACATATACATTTATTATTACAGCAATCCTCAATCTTTTATACAATATTTAATATATATAATTATGTATACTAATCTACATACATTATAAACTTAAGTCAATCTTACTCACACACATATACAGTAAGTCGTGTTTTAAAGAAAGTAAGAGGATGGCGCCTAAGATGGCAGAGGAATAGGACTGGGAGACCACTTTCTCCCCCACAAATTCATCAAAAGAACATTTCAGTGCTGAGTAAAATCTACAGGGCAACTTCTGAATGCTGGCAGAGGACATCAGGCATCCAGAAAAGCAGAACATTGTCTTCAAAAACAGGTAGGAAAAATACAAAAGACGAAAAAAGAAACAAAGGAGGTAGGGAGGGAGCTCCATCTGGGAAGGGAGTCCTGTCCTGGGAAGAGAGTTTTAAAAGACAGAACTTTCCAAACGCTGGGAAACACTCTCACTGCCAAATCTGTGGCGAGCCTTGGAAGCACAGAGGGCAACATAACAGGGAAGAAAAACAAATGGGTGATTAAGACCAAGAGATTACGAGCCCAACAGTAACTCCCTCAGTGGAGAAGCAGAGCAGACGCCTGCATCCACCACTAGCAAGTGGGGGCTGGGCAAGGAGGTGCGGGAGACAGGGGCTGCAGCACTTCTTAAGAATCGGGCCAGAACACCCCACGCATAACCAGAGTGAACTAACTCAGGCTAGCACACCAGACTGTGGGACAGTTACCACACGAAAAGCTCTAACATAAGACACCTCCAGGACCGCACACAGAACAAAGGAAGGAACAGAAATAGCCGGCTGCACACCATCCCCCACCAGCAACAGACAGCCAGAGCCGTAAGGGCTGGAAAGTGGCAATCTCAGCCCTGGAGAGACTTTACTGACCAAACTGCAAGCAGGCTTCTTTGCTAACTAAGACTTCTTGGGGTGCTGGACAGTCACAATCTGCCTGAAAAGCAGTGACAGAGGTACACCCAGAAAACTGAGCAGCAGGAAAACGTGATAAGCTGCGCAACTGCGCTCACCAAACACCTGAGCTACTGGGTCCTGGGAAGGGCACAAAACACAGGCCCAGTTGAATCTGCGACTACCTGGGTGCCTAGCCTGAGTGGCTTAGACCAGGGAGGTGAATGCAGCCTAGGGCCGGCCTCAGATGGTTCCTGTTGGAGAAACGTAGAGCCTGAGCGGTGTGCGCTGGGTGTAGGGGCAGGCCCAGTGTGGCTGAGACACTGCAAATACACACCAGTGCTATTTGGTAGCAGCATCCCTCCCTCCCCACAGCGCGACTGACCAAGTGAGCCTAAGAAAATAAAAAAAAAAGTGACTTCCACCGCCCCCCTTGTGTCAGGGTGGAAATCAGACACTGAAGAGACCAGCAAACAGAAGAAGCTAAACAGAGGAACCAACTTGGAAGTGACCCCATGCTGCCTACAACACCAGAGAAAGTCCCAGAAATATCTTTACTAGTTTTTTGACCATTCTCTTTTATTATTGTTGTTATTATTTTTTGGTAAATGTTTTTGTTTGATTGTTTTTTCTTCCTTTCTTTTTCTTCTTTTTTTTAAAATTTTAAGTCCTCTATTTCTCTTTTAATTTTAATTTCTATAACCTACTATCATTTTTCAAAAAAAGACCCTCTTTTTAAAGCAAATGCCATGTACACACACACACACACACACACAATTTGTGTGTGTGTGTGTGTGTGTGGCTGTTGGTGTTGGTTCTTAATAATTCCCGTGACTTTTTTTTTTCTTCTCTTATTCTTCTTCTTTTCTTTAATATTGTATTTTTGAAAATCCAAACTCGACTCTAGATTTTTAATATTTGCTTTTTGGTATTTGTTGTCAATTTTTCACATTTAAAAACCCAATCTTCAGAATCCAATTTTATCTGAGAGTGAGATTACTGGCTTGACCACTCTCTCCTCTTTTGGACTTTCCTTTCTCTCCAGCAGGTTGTCTCTCTCTCCTCCCTCCCCCTTCTCTTCTCTACCCAATTCTGTGAATCCCTGTGTGTTCCAGACGATGAAGAACACTTAGGGAACTGTTCACTGGCTGGATCTGTCTCTCCCCCTTTTCATTTCCCTCTTTTATCCTCCTGGCCACCTCTGTCTACTTCCTCCCTCTCTTCTTCCCTATATAACTCCGTGAACAACTCTGAGCGGTCCAGACTGAGGAGTGCACATAAGGAAGTGACTAATGACTAGCTTCTTCTCTCCTCTTTTGATCCCACCTCATCTCATTCTAGTCAACTCTAACTACCCCCTCCCTCTTCTCTTCTCCATGTAACTCAGTGAACCTCTCTGGGTGTCCCTCAATGTGGAGAAACTCTTCATCTTTAAACTAAATATTTTATCATTGGTGCTATATAGATGGAGAAGCCTTGAGGTTACTGTAAAAATAAAACTGAAAACCAGAAGCAAAACAAATAACACACAAGGGGAATCCCATAAGAATAACTGCAGATCTTTCAATAGAAACTCTTCAGGCCAGGAGGGAATGGCAAGACATACTTAGAGTGATGAAAGAAAATAACCTACAGCCCAGATTACTGTACCCAGCAAGGATCTCATTCAAATATGAAGGGGAAACCAAAAGCTTTACAGACAAGCAAAAGCTGAGAGAAATCAGCACCACCAAACCAGCTCTCCCCAATTGCTAAAGGATTTTTTCTAGACAGGAAACACAAAAATGACATGTAAACCTGAACCCAAAACAATAAAGTAAATAGCAACAGGATCATACTTATCAAAAATTACCTTAAATGTCAATGGGTTGAATGCCCCAACCAAAAGGCAAAGACTGGCTGAATGGATACAAAAACAAGACCCCTATATATGCTGCCTACAAGAGCCCCACCTCAAAACTAGGGACACATACAGACTGAAAGTGAAGGGATGGAGAAAGATATTCCATGCAAATAGAGACCAAAAGAAAGCAAGAGTGGCAATACTCATATCCGATAAAATAGACTTTAAAACAAAGGCTGTGAAAAGAGACAAAGAAGGCCACTACATAATGATCAAAGGATCAATCCAAGAAGAAGATATAACAATTATAAGTATATATGCACCCAACATAGGAGTACCGCAATATGTAAGACAAATGCTAACAACTATGAAAGGGGAAATTAACAATAACACAATAATAGTGAGAGACTTTAATATCCCACTCACATATATGGACAGATCAACTAAACAGAAAATTAACCAAGAAACACAAACTTTAAATGATATAATAGACCAATTAGACCTAATTGATATCTATAGAACATTTCACCCCAAAACAATGAATTTCACCTTTTTTTCAAGTGCTCATGGAACCTTCTCTAAGATAGATTACATTCTGGGCCATAAAGCTAACCTTGATAAATTCAAAAAAATTGAAATCATTCCAAGCATCTTTTCTGACCATAATACATTAAGATTAGATCTCAATTACAGGAGAAAAACTATTAAAAAATCCAACATATGGAGGCTGACCAACACACTTCTGAATAATCAACAAATCACAGAAGAAATCAAAAAAGAAATCAAAATATGCATAGAAACGAATGAAAATGAAAACACAACAACCCAAAACCTGTGGGACACTATAAAAGCAGTGCTAAGAGGAAAGTTCATAGCAATACAGGCATACCTCAAGAAACAAGAAAAAAATCAAATAAATAACTTAACTCTATGCATTGTTTTCTTTTCCCCTAAGGCCACTTTTAGATTATCAATCACTTATCTTTTAAAAATAAGTACCATCATACTACTAATAACAATAATATTAATTATCCATATTCACTACCACCCATCCTCACTACTGTAATTTTCCTTCCCCTGTTGGAAACCTCCAGATTCACTGAAGACTTCAGCAAAATGTCTCACTGCATTCTCTACGGCTCTACCTCATTTACTTCTAAGCTGTATAGATGACTTGCTCCAGCTTTCAGAAAGTGCTGATATTCTAAATAAAACATGTTGAAAAGAAATTATTGTTATTATAAAGCTTCAGAGACAGGGAGATTTGGAGCATTGTAGTAAGGGAGAAATGGAGTTTGTGATGCTTAGTAGATCAATGTTTGTGTATATCAGTATACAAAAAAAATTGAATAAGAAATATTGAGGTATTACATAAACAATAAATTAGATGATGAAATAAAAATTCATGATTTAAGAACTAATAGAGACCTATTGTTAAATATAGTTTTCGAAATCTTACCTATAGCAATCAGAGAAGAAAAAGAAGTAAAAGGAATCTAGATTAGAAAATAAGAAGTAAAAATCCCACTGTTTACAGATGACATGATACTCAGTTCAGGTCAGTTTATTTCAGTCGCTCAGTCGTGTACGACTCTTTGCGACCCCATGAATCGCAGCTCGCCAGGCCTCCCTGTCCATCACCAACTCATGGGCATAGCCAATTAATATCTCCTAATAATTTTTGAAAATCATTTAGGGTTTTCAGATGATCTCTTCTAATTTGTAATTTTTGGGGTCTTATTCTGTGTTGTTCCAATATCATCCCTAAATAAGAGATAGGAAAGTCCTTTTGAATCTTCTCTGGAGCTATATGCAAGTTGTATTGCTTTAAAGCCTCCTGTACTTTCAAGAAGAATTCATCACGTTCAGCAATATTATGAGCTGCCAATAAGAGATCATCCATATAATGATACAGAATATAATTGGGGTGATCTTGATGAACAGACTGTAAAGAACGAGCTACAAACTCTTGGCGTAGGGTAGGACTATTTTTCATCCCCTGTGGTAAAACTGTCCATTGATAATGCTTAACAGGTTGGGCGTGGTTAAGAACAGGGACTGTGAAACCAAACTTATCTCATTCTTGTAATTTTAAAGGAATAGTAACAAAACAATCTTTAAGATCCAGTACCATTAACGACCAATTTTGAGGAATAAGAGCTGAAGATGGAAGGCCCAACTGCAAGGCTCCCATAGGTTCAATACGTTTGTTAACTTCTCTTAAATCAGTCAACATTCTCCATTTTCCAGATTTCTTTTTTATCACAAACACAGAAGAATTCCAAGGGAAAGTAGAGGGCTCTATATGGCCAAGCTGAAGTTGTTCTGATACTAATTTTTCTAAGGCCTCGAGCTTTATTTGTGGTAATGGCCACTGCTCAACCCATTTTGGAGTATTGATTATCCATTTTAATGGGAAAAAAAAAAAAACAATCTTTAAGATCCAGTACCATTAAGGACCAATTTTGAGGAATAAGAGCTGGAGATGGAAGGCCCAACTGCAAGGCTCCCATAGGTTCAACACATTTATTAACTTCTCTTAAATCAGTTAACATTCTCCATTTTTCAGATTTCTTTTTTATAACAAATATAGGAGAATTCCAGGGGGAAGTAAAGGGTTCTATATGGCCAAGCTGAAGTTGCTCTAATATTAATTGTTCTAAGGCATTGAGCTTTATTTGTGGTAATGGCCACTGCTCAACCCATTTTGGAGTATTGATTATCCATTTTAATGGGAGTGCTCGAGGAATCTGAGCAGTGGCCACTAGTTTTCCAAAGGAATGTTTACAGAAGCCCCCATAGGAGAGAGAAGATCTCTTCCCCATATATTAATAGGTATATTAACAATATAAAAATATAAATGGCAACCCACTCCAGTATTATTGCCTGGAGAATCCCATGGACAGAGGAGCTTGGTGGCTACAGTCCATGGGTCGCAAAGAATCAGACATGACTGAGCGACTTCACTTTCACTTTCACTTTCAACAATATAAAAAGTGACAAAAACTGTTTTTCTGTTATGAAATTGGCATTGTAAGGGACGAATACTTTTCCAAACATCTGCAATAGAGCCCAGTCCTGTTAACATTAGTGGGCTCTTTTCTTTGTTCCAGTCTTGGGGCCATTGTTGAGAGGAAATGACCGAAACATCTGCCCCTGCGTCTATTAATCCTTCAAAATTCCTTTACTGTATGGTCAAAGAAAGAACAGGGCGAGAATCTCTGATAAGCATCTCCCAAAATATATGTTGCTCAGGACTCCCAAAGCCTCCAGTCCTTTCATGAGGAAGAGCAGGAAAAGGATGATAAGGTCTGAGAAGTATTTGTGCAATACGTTCCTCAGCCAACAATGAAATTGTAATAGAAGTTGAAGCCATGATTAAAATTTCTCCAACAAAATCAGAGTCTATTACTCCAGGGATTATGGTTAAACCTTTCAAAGCTGAGCTGCTAGACCCAAAATCAGCCGAAAATGCCCTTAGGCAATGGGCCAAATACATTTGTCCTTAATTTATAAATGCCACCTCCTGGAGACAAAAGAACACTTTCAGAAAGCAAGCGGCAAGTCAGCAGCAGCACTTCCCGGAGTCGAAGACTGCAAATCTGAAACCATCATTTGAGACGTTTTTAAGGAAGCACCGAATTGTATCGATTGTTGGGAGGGAGCAGGTTTGGGGCGTGTGGGACAGCAGGAGGGCAAGGAGAAGTCCCCGGTATTGTTCCTGGGCCCCAAGGACTCAGGCCCACAGGGTAGGTTCCTGGTATCGGGTTGCCCATCTTATCTGTTTTAGAATGGCATTCATTAGTCCAATGAAATCCCTTTCCACATTGGCAGCAAAGTCTGGAAGAAATTTTATTCCTCCCCGTATAGGACTTGTCCTTGGGAATTGAGCCTTGATCAGCTTTTAATTTCCAACATTCTTTTTTCATATGGCCAGGTTTTCCACAATGGAAGCAATTACCTCCCTTTCATGGTTTCATAGCCTTTGCTAGGGTGGTAGCAAAAACATTAGCCTGATGCTCTGTCCCTCCTACTCCAGAACAGGCTCTGATATTCTCAGCCACAGATGCGCCCTGTCCTTTTAATGGCCCAAGTATGCGTTTACATTCAGAATTTGCATTTTCAAATGCCATAGTTTGTAATAATATTTCAGCGATCTCATCTCTGCCCACAGCTCATGCCACAGCGGTCCTCAGCCTTGCTAAAAAATCAGTGTAGGGCTCATTGGGGCCCTGTATTGTTTTAACAAAAGAGGGCTGGGCATGGTCAGTAGGTACCACGCGGCTCCAGGCTCATAAAAAAACTTGGCAGACTTGTTGTAAATTATGATCAGTGTACTGAGCTTGTTCTCTTAAAGCTCGATATTGGCCCTCTCCCATAAGCTTATCCTCTAAAGGGACAGGAGGATTCTGTCCTTCATTAATCCGAGCCTGCTTTCTGGCTTCTTCCTCCCACCAGCTATGAAGTTGTAACCATTGAGATCCCTCAGGACAGCCTGAGCAATCAATTCCCAATCCAATGGTATAATCAATTTACCTTTCCCCAATGAATCCAACATACCCAAAACAAAAGGAGACTAAGGACCATACTGTGAAACCGCTGATTTGAGATCTTTAAGGAATTTATGCTCTATAGGAGCATATTGAACATTTAACACATTGCCCTCCTGCTGTCTCTGAATTGGGAATAGTTGTGGAGGATCAATAGAACCACCAGGGGGAGTAAGTAAATCATCATCATAAAGCATAGACAAAGGAAAGAAGAATTGATGATGTTCTCGGCCTACATCAGGCCAATAAACCGCAGAGGGGAAAAGAGAGGGATAAGGAAGGGCAGAAGGTGTAGACTTTTTCTCGCCTTTATGAGATTTCCACCAATCCTGAAATAAATGGGTCATTTCTTGAATTTCTTTGTCTCCCTCTGAGGAATCCGAAGAAGCCTCTGAATCTGATTTGGAACTCTCAGCTGCCTCGGCATTCACAGGAGGAGGCTCTTTAGTGTCTGTACCTTTAAGGGGTGCAGAAGCCCCGCCGGCGTCCAGCACATCCTCATAAATTACTTCTTCCTTTATGGAAGTGTTAGATTTAGTTTCACTATCAGTAGATAACAAAGACAAAGCCTGCGTTATAGAGCTACATAAAGTCCACAATTTTAAAGGAATAACATCGCCTTTTTGGTGCTGCTTTCGCAATTCCTTTTGAACTGTTTTCCATTCTTTTAGATTTAATTGTACCTTAGTCTGACACTGAAACCAATAACAGTGTCATTCCACCAAGCGAAAGAGCTCACTCAACCGACGAGTTGAGACCCAGACACCTATGGAATGCAGAAGGCCCTGGACTAGTTCCATGTATTGCGCCCATAATGACGAAGAACTTCCCATGATTTCCTTTGCTATTCCTGCAAAGGTGAAGAATCCCCGATGAATTTCTCGAGCGTTCCCTTGCTATATCCACAAGGGTGAGGATTTCCCCATGAGTTTCTTGAGCACTCCCTTGCTATATCCACAGGGTGAGGAATTCTTCATGATCTTCTGAAAGTTTCCCTGCTATGGATCTAAAATCCCCCCGGGGTTGCTTACCCTCTTGGTTCCACTCGAACCCCACGTTGGGCGCCAGATGCTGGGAGCAGAATGACACAAAGACAAACGAATGGACAGAACAAACATACAAACACACAACTCCGGCAGGAGGAACAAAGGACCACGCAGGCAGTCCATGGTTTATTTTATCTAGTTCTACTTTTCCACATTCCAATCTACATGACTAAGCCTTTTTATTACAGCACATGTACAGAGAAACTCAAGTAAGATGGTAGGTGTTGCAAGAGGGAATCAGAGGGCAGACACACTGAAACCATACTCACAGAAAACTAGTCAATCTAATCATACTAGGACCACACCCTTGTCTAACTCAATGAAACCAAGCCATGCCTGCGGGGCAACGCAAGAAGGGTGGGTCATGGTGGAGAGGTCTGACAGAATGTGGTCCACTGAAGAAGGGAATGGCAAGCCACTTCAGTATTCTTGCCTTGAGAACCATAGGTGTTGCAAGAGGGAATCAGAGGGCAGACACACTGAAACCATACTCACAGAAAACTAGTCAATCTAATCATACTAGGACCACACCCTTGTCTAACTCAATGAAACCAAGCCATGCCTGCGGGGCAACGCAAGAAGGGTGGGTCATGGTGGAGAGGTCTGACAGAATGTGGTCCACTGAAGAAGGGAATGGCAAGCCACTTCAGTATTCTTGCCTTGAGAACCCCATGAACAGTATGAAAAGGCAAAATGATAGGATACCAAAAGAGAAACTCCCCAGGTTGGTAGGTACCCAATATGCTACCAGAGATTAGTGGCGAAATAACTCCAGACAGAATGAAGGGATAGAGCCAAAGCAAAAACAGTACCCAGTTATGGATGTGACTGGTGATAGAAGCAAGTTCTGATGCTGTACAGAGCAGTATTGCATAGGAACCTGGAATGTCAGGTCCATGAACCAAGGCAAATTGAAAGTGGTCAAACAAGAGATGCCAAGGGTGAACGTTGACATTCTAGAAATCAGCGAACTAAAATGGACTGGAATGGGTGAATTTAACTCAGATGACTATTATATCTACTACTGCAGGCAGGAATCCCTCAGAAGAAATGGAGTAGCCATCATGGTCAACAAAAGAGTCCGAAATGCAGTACTTGGATGCAATCTCAAAAACGACAGAATGATCTCTGTTCGTCTCCAAAACAAACCATTCAATATCACAATTATCCAAATCTATGCCCCAACCAGTAATGCTGAAGAACTTGAAGTTGAATGGTTTTATGAGGACCTACCTGGTGGCTCAGAGGTTAAAGCATCTGCCTGCAATGTGGAAGACCCAGGTTCGATCCCTGGGCTGGGAAAATCCCCTGGAGAAGGAAATGGCAACCCACTCCAGTACTCTTGCCTGGAGAATCCCATGGAGGGAGGAGCCTGGTGGGCTACAGTCCATGGGGTCGCAAAGAGTCGGACACGACTGAGTGACAAACTACTAACTACAAGACCTTTTAGAACTAATACCCAAAAAGATGTCCTTTTCATTATAAGGGACTGGAATGCAAAAGTAGGAAGTCAAGAAACACCTGGAGTAACAGGCAAATTTGGCCTTGGAATGCGGAATGAAGCAGGGCAAAGACTAATCGAGTTTTGCCAAGAAAATGCACTGGTCATAGCAAACACCCTCTTCCAACAACACAAGAGAAGACTCTACACATGGACATCACCAGATGGTCAACACTGAAATCAGATTGATTATATTCTTTGTAGCCAAATATGGAAAAGCTCTATACAGTCATTAAAAACATGACTGGGAGCTCACTGTGGCTCAGTTAATGAGCTCCTTATTGCCAAATTCAGACTTCAATGGAGGAAAGTATGGAAAACCACTAGATCATTCAGGAAGGACCTAAATCAAATCCCTTATAATTATACAGTGGACATGAGAAATTGATTTAAGGGTCTAGATCTGATAGATAGAGTGCCTGATGAACTATGGAGTGAGGTTTGTGACACTGTACAGGAGACAGGAATCAAGACCATCCCCATGGAAAAGAAATGTAAAAAAGCAAATTGGCTGTCTGGGGAAGCCTTACAAATACCTGTGAAAAGAAGAGAAGAGAAGAGCAAGGAGAAAAGGAAAGATATAAGCATCTGAATGTAGAGTTTCAAAGAATAGCAAGGAGAGATAAGAAAACCTTCCTCAGTGATCAATGCAAAGAAACAGAGGCAAACAACAGAAGGGGAAAGACTAGAGATCTCTTCAAGAAAATTAGAGATACCAAGGGAACATTTCATGCAAAGATAGGCTCGATAAAGGACAGAAATGGTATGGACCAAACAGAAGCAGAAGATATTAAGAAGAGGTGGCAAGAATACACAGAAGAACTATACAAAAAAGATCTTCACAACCAAGGTAACCACGAAGATGTGATCACTCATCTAGAGCCAGACATCTCGGAATGTGAAGTCAAGTGAGTCTTAGAAAGCATCACTATGAACAAAGCTAGTGGAGGTGATGGAATTTCAGTTGAGCTGTACTGATTGCCAAATTCAGACTGAAATTGAAGAAAGTAGGGAAAACCACTAGACCATTCAGATATGACCTCAATCAAATCCCTTATGATTATACAGTGGAAGTGAGAAATAGATTTAAGGGCCTAGATCTGATAGATAGAGTGCCTGATGAACTATGGAATGAAGTTCATGACATTGTACACGAGACAGGGATCAAGACCATCCCCATGGCAAAGAAATGCAAAAAAGCAAAATGGCTGTCTTGGGAGGCCTTACAAATAGCTGTGAAAAGAAGAGAGCCGGAAAGCGAAGGAGAAAAGGAAAGATACAAGCATCTGAATGCAGAATTCCAAAGAACAGCAAGAAGAGATAAGAAAGCCTTCTTCAGCGATCAGTGCAAAGAAACAAAGCAAAACAACAGAATGGGAAAGACTAGAGATCTCTTCAAGAAAATTAGAGATACCAAGGGAATATTTCACGCAAAGATGGGCTCAATAAAGGACAGAAATGGTATGACATAACAGAAGCAGAAGATATTAAGAAGAGGTGGCAAGAATACACAGAAGAACTGTACAAAAATATCTTTACAACCCAGATGCATTTACTTATTACACTTGTGTATATGTCTATGTGTCGTAAAATTGTTAAAATATTCATGCAGCTCTACATTCAAACTTTATAGTATAATTAAACATCTATAATTTACTTAGGGTTATAATTTTTTCACCTCTGAATTGTGAGTACTATAAGATTAGGAGATTGCTACACTAATTATTCTTGTTCTTAAATAGTAAGATAATTATTACAGGAATATTCTATTCAAAATGAAAATTGAATCCACCCTCTGGCAAACTTAAATTAAGAATCTTTTCCTTTCATTTCTGAAAGATGTTCTTCTTTTATCCTATTTAAATGCATATTTTATTGTTAGAAATAGCAACTCCATTAATAGGAGCCTCCACATTAGGTAAGGAATTAATCAATGTGGCTATACTACTTGTAACCAAATTTTGAAGTTATTCCATGTACAAATAATAGTTCCAGTACATACTGATTCTGCTGACTTTGCTCAGGCAAATATACACATTAGGGTAGGCAGTCAGAACAGCATCAGCTGGGTTGAAAGTTATTAACATATTTGAAATAACAGAAGACCCAAATCATGAAGAACATCAATATTTTGCTGAAAAATTATTATTTTTTACCAAACTACTGCCCATGAACCCCAGGCTGAACTAAACATTCCCTGGTTAAATTCTCACTGTACACTGAACACATTTCTATAAAATATCTTTAATATTTGTTGCAACTAATTCTGATTCTGTGTTTGTTTGCCCTTAAAGATAGTAACTATGTATTACTCACTGTTGTTTTGTTGTTGCTGTTTAGTTGCCAAGTTGTGTCCAACTCCTTGCGACCCCATGGACTGCAACCCACCAGGCTCCCCTGTCTATGGAATTCTAGAGGCAAGAATACTGGAGTGGGTTGCCATTTCTTTGTCCTCAGTAGGTCTCTCCAATTTCAGAAGAATCCTTGCACACAAATTGTACCTCAAATGATGTTTATTTAGTTAATTAATTAATCTGTGTTTTTAAAATAAGTTATTTGTTTCTTTTCTATACAGCCCAGTTTATGATTACATAAGGACTTTTTATTAGCCAACATAATATTATTATCCAAAAAGACAAACTCCAACAGTTTAGTGGTATAATAAACAAATAAGCACATACACACATGCACACACACACACACACACACACACACACTACATGCTCACTCACTCTCATGGGGTTGAATGCCATGGCTACATTATTTATGAGAGTGCCATATAGCACATTTGGCTCCAAGTCTTCTGTGGTGAGAAAACAAGGAGACAGATAAGCCACAATGATTCCTAACAGGTTTTGATTACTTCTGGTCCCGTTTACTTGAGACATATCAGTCATAGAATTCCTGCCTCACTGTAAGGGAGACTGATCATGATAAAACACTGGATTGATATTTAGTTATCACACACTGTCTCTGGCATAATCTTTTTCTTTTTTTTTATTGGCTTCAGAAATGTCCTCTCAAAGAGATTGCAAGCATCAAGGATAAAAATACATAATTTTGTTTTTGTATATTTCCTGGAATAACAATAATAGATGTGGCAAGTGTCTAACATGGCTTGTATTTTGGAACTTATTTTTTTGAAAGTTTTTTTTTCTTTTCCAAAACTACTGATCACTGTAAATAGCCACTTGTATATTTTTCATGTAAGAATTAAGTGGATGTATTAGAAATTTTTTATTGGTTGATGTTATTAAAACTGTGGTTTCTTTGAGGGGGAAGAAGGAGTTGTTAAGATGTAGGTAAGATGGGCACATCAGAATTCCTTGAGGTGTTTTTCTAGGTGTATATGCTAGTACTTCACCCTTGGAAAGTAATGTGTTTGGTACACAGTTTTGGGAGTAATTATTTTCTAAAAAGTTATTTTAATTATTGTTTGAACTCCCATGTCTGAGAATAATTGGTAAACCCTCTAAGTTTTAAACAATTAAACAATTTTAACAGTTTAGAATTGCTTTGACATCCTTACCAAACTTTTGGAACATGGAAAATCAGAAAATCATGTGAATGATTTATTTATGTGAATGGCTACATTTGGTATTTTGATGCCTCAGGTTAATCATGATTTTACTTTCTCTATTTGGAGAGTCAAGAACAAAACAAATTGTTTTACTATGTTCACTCTTTTACTATGATTCTAAGGAGTGGTATTGATTCATTTTCTATATAATCTGGATTGTGTGCCAGAAAATTTGGCTTGCTTCTAAATTAAAAACTACATCACAAACCTCAGCCTCTTTTGTGGTTATTTACAAATTATCTTCAATGTGGAAAAAAGTGATGTATACTACTTTCACGTCTGGATCAAAAGAAAACACATTCAGGATTCTATCCCCCTCAGTCTAATTTGGATAAAGCACTAAAGTTATATTAAATATGAGAGTCCTATTAAATGGAAAAAGTCTGCAACCCTGAATAATGAGTTTGGGGAGATTCTCACCAAGAGGACCTGCATTACTCTGGAACACAGAGGAGAAGTAAATTTTCAGGACCAAATCTTTGAATTTTGAAGTTTATTTGTCTCATCAGTTGGTATTATCTAAACCCTTAATCGAATCAATTTACCTATTTTAGGCAATCACTAGTAAATTGTATCTAAGTATTAAACCTTACAGTTTTTAAAACCTGTACATTCTTTTAAGAACGTGTCTTGTGGGCTTTGTGGCATTAATTTCATTAGGTTTCCACTGCTATATCTTCGCTGGAAAGTACAAAAGTGTCTAGATATGTGCAATCAAAATCACATTCATCTTTTCAGTTGCAAATTGTTAACTCTGTACTTCCAGGAAATGCATATATGTTTATCTGCATTCAATAGATATGAGATCTATCCTGGGTGTTCATTGGAAGGACTAATGCTGACGCTGAAACTGTAATACTTTGGCCACTTCCTGTGAAGAGTTGACTCATTGGAAAAGACCCTGATGCTGGGCAGGATTGGGGGCAGGTGGAGAAGGGGATGACAGAGGATAGATGGCTGGATGGCATCACTGACTCGATGGCCATGAGTCTGAGTGAACTCCGGGAGTTGGTGATGGACAGGGAGGCCTGACTCCCCTCATGGGTTCACAGAGTCAGACACGACTGAGTGACTGAACTGAACTGGATAGATACATATACATATACGCACATGCACAGAGACTTGCACACAACTGATTCTATCTTCATCATATAATTAATTATAAAATGAGTTGAAGACACAACATCACATCATCAACATCAATTTTGCTTGAGCCAATTTGAAGCATCTGTATAGAATAGCAATGCTCACCCTTTTCCACTGGGACATACATAGCTGATAAAATTCACATGAATCTTATGTTCCCAACGGATATGGCATAACTAAGAGAGACCGCTGGTTATGTACATTTCAATAGCTTTAATTTCATTCATTTCTCTTCCTCTCAAAATATCATATGAATCAACCTGACATTAAAGCAATGGCCTCTGAAATGTTCTAACCAAGTAAATCACTTACTTTCAGCTTTTAAAATAAATCCCTCAAAAATTAGTTATCTTAACAATGATTAATTAAAAACTAATTATGGGTGGGGGAGATCCTAAGATGGTGGCAGTATAGAACGGAGAGACCACTTTCTCCCCGACAAATTCATTAAAAGATCATTTGAACGTTCATTCATTTGAACGCTGAGCAAATACCACAAAACAACTTCTGAATGCTGGTGGAGAACACCAGGCACCCAGAAAGGCAGCCCATTGTCTTCAAAAGGAGGTAGGACAAAATATAAAAGATAAAAAGAGAGACAAAGGAGTTAGGAATGGAGACCCATATGGGGTGGGAGTCTTAAGCGAAGTTTCCAAACACCAGGAAACCCTCTCGCCGACGGGTCTGTGGGAGTTTTGGGATCTCAGAGGGCAACATAACTGGGAGGAAAAAATAAATAAATAAACCCACAGATTACATGCCTAACTGCAACTCCCAGCGGAGAAGCAGCCCAGAAGCTCACATCTGCCAGCAAGCAGGAGCTGAACGGGAGGCGCTGGCTGCATTGCTTAGGGTAAGGACCAGCCTGAATGCACTAAGGGCAATCTGAGGGAGATAATGTGAGATAGCAACTCAAACTGTGCGATAGCCAGAGAGGTTAAAAAAAAAAAGGAAAGAGAGAGAGAACTTTCCTGTGACAAGCTCTAACATAAGGCACTGCTGGCCCACTCACAGAACAAAGGACTGAGCGAATACCAAAGGAGAGTTAGCTGGCTGTGGATCAGCCCATCCCCCGCCAGAGGGTGGGAGGTAGGCAGGCGACAGCCAGAGCCAGAGGACAAGGGGCAAACCCGGCCCCAGAGACGGCATCCCCTACCAAACTGCGAGCAGGCTTCCGGTTGCTAACCAAGTCTTCCTGGGATCCTGGACAGTTGACATCTGCAAGGAGGGTCACAGCCAGAGATCAGCTCCCTAGGAGAGATACATGGCACACCTGAGACAGTGCTCCCACTGAGCTCCAGGAAACCAAGCTGCTGGGCCCAGGAAGGTGATAAGACACACTGCCCCTGGGGAGAGTGCGTTCACCAAGCACCGGGTCGCCTGAGCTGCTCAGACCTGGGAAGGGCACGGAACACGGGCCCAACCGAGTCTGTGCCTTTGTGGAGCACCTGAGAACCTGAACCTGAGTGGCACAGATCTGGGAAGGGCACGCATCCCAGGGCCCGCCTTAGACAGTTCCCCTGCAGAGCAACCTGGAGCCTGAGCAGTGTATTCCGGGAAAGCACACACACCATGAGTAGGGGCAAACCCAGTGTGGCTCAGACACTGAGCACTCCCTACACATGCCAGTGATATTTGTTGGCAGTGTTCCTCCCTACCCTCAGTACAACTGAACAAGTGAGCCTAAGTAAATTACCACCTTCACCCCCTTGCATCAGGGTGGAAGTTAGATACTGAAGAGACTTGCAAACAGAGGAAGCCAAAATAAACTTTAGAAGTGACAGGTACAACCGACTAAAACCCTGTAGTTAGCACTGGCTACATTGGAAGGGACATATAGACCTTGAGCAGAAGTATAAGGTGGAACAAGGAACTATCTGAAACTGAACTGACCACACACTGCCCTCAACAGCAACAGAGGAAGCCAAAATAAACTTTAGAAGTGACAGGTACAACCGACTAAAACCCTGTAGTTAGCACTGGCTACATTGGAAGAGACATATAGACCTTGAGCAGAAGTATAAGGTGGAACAAGGAACTATCTGAAACTGAACTGACCACACACTGCCCTCAACAGCTCCAGAGAAATTCCTAGATATATTTTACTATTATTATTTTTAAATTAAAAAAAATTAAGTTCTTTATTACTCCCTTAATTTTTCAATTTTAAAACCTACTATTACCTTGAAAAAAAGACCCTGTTTTTAAAACAAATTTCATATTTTTTTAAATATAACTTTTGCAATTTTTAAAAAATATTCTATTTTTGAGAGACTAACCATTACTCTATATGTTTAATCTTTGCTTTTTGGTATTTATTATCAATTCTATACCTTTAAAAATCCAATATTCAGTACCCATTTTAACTTAGGAGTGTGATTACTGGCTTGATTGCTCTATCCTCTTTTGGCTTTCCTTTTTCTCCCCAGGTCACCTCTATCTCCTCCCTCCCCCTTCTCTTTGGGTGTTCTGGGCTGAGAAAACATAGGGAACTGATCACAGGCTAGATTGGTCTCTCTTCTTTTGACTCTCCCTCCTCTCCTCCTGGTCACCTCTATCTCCTTCCTCCTTCTTCTCTTCTCTATGGAACTCTGTGAACCTCTCTGACTGTGCCAGACTGTGGAGAGCAAATAAAGAACTGATTACTTACTAGATACTCTCACCCCTTTTCATCCCCCCTCTTCACCTCCTGGTTACCTCTAACTCCCTCTTCCCTCTTCTCTTCTTCATGTAATTCTGTGAACCTCTTTGGGTGTCCCTCACTGTGGAGAATCATTTCACCATTAGCCTAGGTGTTTTATCATCAGTGCTGTATGGATGGAGAAGTCTTGAGGCTACTATAAGGATAATACTGAAAGCCAGAGGCAAGAGGCTTAAATCCAAAACTTTATTTTTTTAATTAATTTTTATTTTTTAGTTTGTTTTGATTTACAATACTGTATTCGTTTTGCTATACATTGACATGAATCAGCCACAAGCCAAAACTTTAGAAGAACAGAAAACTCCTGACTCCATGGGCCATTTATCAACAAAAGCTCATCCAAAAGCCTCCATACCTACACATAAACCAAGCTCCACCCAAGAGCCAACAAGTTTCAGAGCACAGCATACCAAGCTAATTCTTCAACAAAACAGGAACATAATCTTGAGCAGAAAACAGGTGCCCAAAAGTCACACCAAACCCATAAAAACCTCAAAAGTCACTATTGGACACTTCATAGCACTCCAGAGAGAAGAGATCCACCTCCACTCACCAGAACACCATTGCAGACTTCCCTAACCAGGAAACCTTGACAAGCCACTCATCCAACCCTACTCACAGGGAGGAACATACACAATAAAGAGGAACCACAAACTTCCAGCATACAGAACAGCCACCCCAAACACAGCAACTTAAACAAGATGAAAAGGCAGAGAAATATTCAGCAGGTAAGGGAACATGATAAAGACCACCAAACAAAAGAGGAGGAGATAGGGAGTTTAACTGAAAAAATTTCAGAATAATGATAGTAAAAATGATCCAAAATTTTGAAAACAAAGTAAAGTTACAGATAAATAATCTGGAGACAAGGATTGAGAAGATGCAAGAAAAATTTAACAAGGACATAGAAGAAACAAAGAGGAGTCAATCAATAATGAATAATGCAATATCTGAGATCAAAAGCATTCTGGAGGGAACCGACAGTAGAATAACAGAGAAAGAAGATAGAATAAGTGAAGTGGAAGATAGAATGGTGGAAATAAATGAAGCAGAGAGGAAAAAAGAACAAAAAATTGAAAGAAATGAGGACAACCTCAGAGACCTCTGGGACAACATTAAACACACTAATATCCGAATCATAAGAGTCCCAGAAGAAGACAAAAAGAAAGGACATGAGAAAATTCTTGAGGAGATAATAGATGAAAACTTCCCTAAAAAGGGGACGGAGAATAGCCACCCAAGTCCAAGAAACCCAGAGAGTCCCAAACAGGATAAATCCAGCGCAAAATACCCCAAGACACATATTAATCAAATAAATGAAGATCAAACACAAGGAGCAAATATTAAAAGCAGCAAAGAAAAAAAAAAAAATAACTCACAAAGTGATCCCGATAAGGATAGCAGCTGATCTTTCAATAGAAACTCTTCAAGTCAGAAGGGAATGGCAGGATATACTTAGAGTGATGAAAGAGAACACCTACAACCTAGATTACTGTACCCAGCAAGGATCTCATTCAAATATGAAGGAGAAATAAAAAGCTTTACAGATAAGCAAAAGTTAAGAGAATTCAGCACCACCAAAGCAGCTCTTCAACAAATGCTAAAGGATCTTCTCTAGACAGGAAACACAGAAAATGTTTATAAACTGGAACCCAAAACAATAAAGTAAAAGGCAACAGGATCATACTTATCAATAATTACCTTAAATATAAATGGGTTGAATGCCCCAACCAAAAGACAAAGACTGGTTGAATGGATACAAAAACAAACCCCTATATATGTTGTCTACAAGAGACCCACCTCAAAACAAGGGACACATACAGACTGAAAGTGAAGGGCTGGAAAAAGATATTTCATGCAAATGGAGAGCCAAAGAAAGCAGGGGTAGCAATAGTCCTATCAGATAAAATAGACTTTGAAATAAAGGCTGTGAAAGGAGACAAGGAAGGACACTACATAATGATCAAAGGATCAGTCCAAGAAGAATATATAACAATCATAAATATGTACGCACCAAATGGCAATCCACTCCAGTACTATTGCCTGGAAAATCCCATGGACAGAGGAGCTTGGTAGGCTACAGTCCATGGGGTCACAAAGAGTCGGACATGACTGAACGACTTCACTTTCACTTTCACAACACAGGAGCACTGCAATATGTCAGGCAAATGCTAACAAATATGAAAGGGGAAATTAACAGTAACACAATAAGAGTGGGACACTTTAAAGCCTCACTAGCACCTATGGATAGATCAACTGAAATGAAAATTAACAAGGAAACACAAACTTTAAATTTTACAATGGATTAGTTAGACCTAATCATTATCTCTAGGACATTTCACCCTAAAACAATGAATCTCAAATTTTCACAAGTGCACACGGAACCTTCTCCAGGATAGAACACATCCTGGGCCATAAATCTAGCCTTGGTAAGTTCAAAACAAAATTGAAATAATTTCAAGCATCTTTTCTGATCACAATCTGGTAAAATTAGATGTCAACTACCAGAGATCAAATTGTCAACATCCACTGGATCATGGAAAAAGCAAAAGAGTTCTAGAAAAACATCTATTTCTGTTTTATTGACTATGCCCAAAGCTTTTGACTGTGGATCACAATAAACTGTAGAAAATTCTGAAAGAGATGGGGATACCAGACCACCTGAACTGCTTCTTGAGAAACCTATATGCAAGTGAGGAAGCAACAGTTAGAACTGGGCATGGAACAACAGACTAGTTCCAAATAGGAAAAGGAGTATGTCAAGGCTGTATATTGTCACCCTGCTTATTTATCTTGAGAGTCCCTTGGACTGCAAGGAGATCCAACGAGTCCGTTCTGAAGGAGATCAGCCCTGGGATTTCTTTGGAAGGTATGATGCTAAAGCTAAAACACAAGTACTTTGGCCACCTTATGCAAAGAGTTGACTCATTGGAAAAGACTGATGCTGGGTGGGATTGGGGGCAAGAGGAAAAGGGGACGACAGAGGATGAGATGGCTGGATGGCATCACTGGCTCAATGGACAAGAGTTTGAGTGTACCCTGGGAATTGGTAATGGACAGGGAGGCCTGGGATGCTGTGATTCATGGGGTTGCAAAGAATCAGACACAACTGAGCGACTGAACTGAACTGAACAGGAAACTATTAAAAATACAAACATATGGAGGCTAAACAACACACTTCTGAATAACCAACAAATCACAGAAGAAATAAAAAAAAGAAATCAAAATATGCATAGAAACGAATGAAAGGCAATACACAACAACCCAAAACCTATGAGATTCAGTAAAAGTAGTGCTAAGTGGAAGGTTCATAACAATAGAAGCCTACCTTGTGAAACAGGAGAGAAATCAAATAAATAACCTAACTTTACACCTAAAGCAACCAGGAAAGGAAGAATGAAGAACCCCAGGGTAGGTAGAAGGAAAGAAATCATAAAAATTAGGGCAGAAATAAATGCAAAAGAAACAAAAGAGATCATAGTAAAAATCATCAAAATTAAAACCTGGTTCTTTGAGAAGATAAAATAAAGAGACAAACAGTTAGCTAGGCTCATCAAGAAACAAAAGGAGAAGAATCAAATCAACAAAATTAGAAATAAAAATAGAGAAATTACAACACAGAAATACAAAGGATCATAAGAGACTACCAAAAATTTAGAGAACAGCTAATACCTATCCTACTCAAACTCTTCCAAAATTGCACAGAAAGGTAAACTACCAAACTCATTCTATGAAGCCACCATCACCCTAATACCAAAACCAGACAAAGATGCCAAAAACAAAGAAAACTACAGGCCAATATCACTGACGAACCAGATGCAAAAATTCTTAACAAGATTCTAGCAAACAGAATCCAACAATATATTAATAAGATCATACATCATGACCAAGTGGGCTTTATCCCAGGGATGCAAGGATTCTTCAGTATTCACAAATCAATCTATGTGATATACCACATTAACAAAATAAAAGATAAACACCATATGATTATCTCAGTAGATGCAGAGAAAGCCTTTGATGAAATTCAACATCCATTTATGATATAAACCCTTCAGAAAGCAGGCATAGAAGGAACATAGCTGAACATAATAAAGCCATATATGGTAAACCCACAGCAAACATTATTCTCAATGTGAAAAATTGAAAGCATTTTCCCTAAAGTGAGGAACAAGACAATGATGCCCACTCTCACCACTACTATTCAGCAGTTTTCGAAGTTTTGGCCACAGCAATCAGAGCAGAAAGAGAAATAAAAGGAATCCAGATTGGAAAAGAAGTAAAACTCTCACTGTTTGCTGATGATGTGATCCTCTATATAGAGAACCCAAAAGACTCCACCAGGAAATTACTATAACTAATCAGTGAATAGAGTTTAAAGGTGCAGGAGACATAATTAACACACAGAAATCCATTGCATTCCTATACACTAACAATGAGAAAACAGAAAGAGAAATTAAGGAAACAATTCCATTCACCATTGCATCAAAAATAATAAAATACTTAGGAATAAATCTACCTAAAGAAACAAAAGAGCTATACACAGAAAACTATGAAACACTGATGAAAGAAATCAAAGAGGACACAAATAGATGGAGAAATATACCATGTTCACTGATTGAAAGAATCAATATAGTGAAAATGAGTATACTACCCCAAAGCAATCTATAGATTCAGTGCAATCCCTATCAAACTACCAATGTTATTTTTCAGAGAATTAGAACAAATTATTTCACAATTTGTATGGAATTACAAAAACCTCTAATAACCAAAGCAATCTTGAGAAAGAAAGTTGGAACTGGAGGAATCACCCTGTCTGACATCAGGCTATACTACAAGCAGCAGTCATTAAGATAGTATGGTACTGGCACAAAGACAGAAACATAGATCAATGGAAATAGAAATTTCAGTAAAATAGATCAAATAAAATGGATCAAATAAAATAGAAAGCCCAGAGACACCAAGCACCTATGAACACCTTATCTTTGACAAAGGAGGCAAGACTATACAATGGAAAAAAGGCAATCACTTTAACAAGTGATGCTGGAAAAACTGGTCAACCACATGTAAAAGAATGAAACTAGAACACTTTCTAACACCATACACAAAAATAAACTCAAAATGGATTAAAGATCTAAATGTAAGACCAGAAACTATAAAACTTCTAGAGGAAAACATAAGCAAAATACTCTCTGACATAAATCACAGCAGGATCCTCTATGGTCAACCTCCCAGAGTAATGGAAATAAAAGCAAAAATAAACAAATGCTACCTAATTAAATGTAAAAGCTTTTGCACAACGAAGGAAACTATAAGCAATGTGAAAAGACAGCCTTCAGAATGGGAGAAAATAATAACAAATGAAGCAACTGACAAAGAATTAATCTCAAAAATATACAAGCAACTCATGCAGCTCCATTCCAGAAAATTCAGCTATCCAATTAAAAAAAAAAATGAGCTAAAGAACTAAACAGATACTTCTCCAAAGAAGACATATAAATGGCTAACAAACATATGAAAAGATGCCCAACATCACTCATTATCAGAGAAATGCAAATCAAAACCACAATGAGATACCATCTCACACCAGTCAGAATGACTCCTATCAAAAAGTCTACAAACAATAAATACTGGAGACGGTGAGGAGAAAAAGGAACCCTCTTACACTGTTGCTGGCAATGCAAACTAGTACAGCCCCTTTGGAGAAGAGTGTGGAGATTCCTTAAAAAACTGGAAATAGAACTGCAATATGACCCAGCAATCCCACTGCTGGGCATACACACTGAGGAAACCAGAATTGAAAGAGACACATGTACACCAATGTTCATTGCAGCACTGTTTACAATAGCCAGGACATGGAGCAACCTAAATGTCCACTGGCAGATGAATGGATAAGAAAGCTGTGGTATATATACACAATGGAATATTACTCAGCTATTAAAAAGAAAGCATTTGATTCAGTTCTAATGAGGTGGATGAAACTGGAGCCTATTATACAGAATGAAGTAAGTCAGTAAGCAAAACACCAATACAGTATATTAGCACATATATATGGAATTTAGAAAGATGGTAATGATGATCCTATATGCAAGACAGCAAAAGGGACACAGATGTATAGAAAAGACTGTTGGACTCTGTGGGCGAAGGTGAGGGTGGGATGATTTGAGAGAATAGCATTGAAACATGTATATTACCATATGTGAAGTAGATCGCCAGTCTACGTTCAATGCATGACACAGGCTGCTCAGGGCTGGTGCACTGGGATGACCCTGAGGATGGGATGGGGAGGGAGGTGAGAGGGAGAGTCAGGATGGGGAACACATGTGCACCTATGGCTGATTCATGTGAATGTATGGCAGAAACCACCATGATATTGTAAAGTAATTATCTTCAATTAAATTTTTTAAAAAAGTTATATAATCTGAAAATAAATAAGTAAATAAATAAAAGTGAATTGCTTGTGGCATTTTCTTGAATGAGTCTCACTACATGAGTGATCCTGACTCTGGCCAGGTTTCAATCTTAGCTCTGCTATCTATTAGCTATATAGCCTTCTATATCTGTAAAAATGGTACTATTAATATTGATTATTAGAGAGATAATCTCTCTCATGTGTGTGTGTATATATATATATGTCACTCTTTGTGATGTTTTTCTCATAGCAACCATTTAGAAAATATGAGCTGTTGTATTAATCATTGATGAATAGCAGGAAATTATCGAGTGAATAGTATTTTATAAAAATGCTCCATTTCATTCTTCTCTAAGTCAGTCTTGGTTTCCATATCTTCCTTCTTTGGGGCATTGACTATTTCTTATCCTGACATAGAGAAAGGGAAGTTAACTAAATTTGCAAAATTATTGTATATATGGCAAAAGATCTACTCAGTTAACCTAATGGAAACAAACCTGATAAACACTCATGTTAGAGAGAATTTCTCTGCTCTAGGTCAGTGTGCACAAATAAAATTAACTTAAGAATATTAAAAAAAGTATCTATCTAGAATACTCCTCACTAAAAACTAAATGGAGTCTGACAGAAAGAATCCTGTATGACCAAGGCTGTAAGAAAGATCGACATGGAATCTCGTGAAAAGGCAAGAAAAGCCATCAGGTTGACCTGTGCTCTTGGGTGAGTATTCAGAAGAAAAGGGAGATTACATGACAGAAATCCACCCTGGAGAGTGAATGACTGGGACCACATATTGGGTACCCCAATTCTGGGTTCAACAAAGGGAAGACAAGCCCCTTGGCTGGTTGGAGAGGAGGTGGGACTAACCCAACGGTTGTGGGAAACCTGGACCCTCCCATGAAAATTACACAGGGCAGAGAATGTGGACTGAGAACGCAGTTTGCTGACTGGTTTCCCACAACGACCCCAGGGTGCACCCCAATCTGAGCTGAGTGAACAATGCCTCATGCTGCAGTTTCAAGCTGGAACCAGAGTTTCCATGACAGAGGAAAGACTTCAGTAATGAGACACTGAGGGGCCTCAAACCTGAAGCAGTGTCTGAGCAGAGAGGGCGAAGCCACTGCTGGTGCTGACATGGATGGTTCATCAGAGGCAGTCTAAATCTCACTGTGGCCAGACTACCACAGCTCATGCTCCAGAGTTAGCTGAATGCCCACACTGGCCCCTCTTACTCCAGCACTGCTCTCCTCTGAAGCAAGGGTGCCAGTACTGGGAAAGAGGTATAGCTCACATTTGAAGGGAGTTAAGTTGACTCAGACTCAAACTTCAGGGCTTTCACACTAGCAACCTAGGACCTGACCCTACCCTCAATAGGGTGATGACAGCCACTGAGCATAGGACAAGCTCTGACTCAAAGCTGGCTCTGGACTAACCCCTCTGTCTTCATCCCCATCACCTACAGGGTGATAGCTACTGGAACACCCAAGGATAGCCTGATTTATATTCATCTCAAGTCCTGTTCTCTCTCCAAAGCCACTTAACATGGCAGATAGTGACATCCTACATAAAGATACTCCTTCTAGACTGCAATAAGTAACTGTTCCACCTTATTTCATAGAAGCAGAGAACATTAGGTAAAATGAGAAGACATGACTGTCTCAATGGAAAGAGCAGGGTAAGCTTAAAAAAATAACTATTTTGCCTTATGACACAGCAATCCCACTGCTGGGCATTCACACCGAAGAAACCAGAATTGAAAGAGACACGTGTACCCCAATATTCATCACAATACTATTTATAATAGCCAGGACATGGAAGCAACCTAGATGTCCTTCAGCAGATGAATGGATAAGAAAGCTGTGGTACATGTACACAATGTAGTATTACTCAGCCATTAAAAAGAATACATTTGAATCAGTTCTAATGAGGTGGATGAAGCTGGAGCCGATTATACAGAGTAAAGTAACCCAGAAAGAAAAACATGAATACAGTATACTAACACATATATATGGAATTTAGAAAGATGGTAATGATAAACCTGTACGTGAGACAGCAAAAGAGACACAGATGTATAGAACAGCCTTTTGGACTCTGTGGGAGAGGGAGAGGGTGGGATGATTTGGGAGAGTGGCAGTGTAACATGTATGATATCATAAGTGAAACGAATCGCTGGTCTAGGTTCAATGCAGGATGCAGGATGCTTGGGACTGATGCACAGGGATAATCCAGAGAGATGGTGTGGGGCGGGAGGGTGGAGGTGGGGGTCGGGATTGGGAGTTCATGTACACTCGTGGCTGATTCATGTCAATGTATAACAAAACGAATACAGTATTGTAAAGCAAAACAAACTAAAAAATAAAATTAATTAAAAAATTAAAATAAAAAAATAAGAAAAAAAATAACTAACAAAATAGAAATAAGCAATTTACCAGATAAATAATTCAAAGCCTTAGTAGTAAAAATGCTAACTGAATTAAAGGAAATGATACATGAACACAGTGAGAATTTTTTTAAGAACTAGAAAATATATGAAAGAACCAGACCAGTCAGAACTGAAGAATGCAATAACTAAAATGAAAAACACACTGGAAGGAATAAACACCAGACTAGGTGACACATAATAATGCATAAATGATCTGAAAGATTGAATAACAGATACTTTCCAAATGAGATCAACAAAAGAAAAACATATAAAATATGGTAACAGTTTAAGGGATCTGTGGAATAACATGAAATATGACAACATTGACATTATAGGTGTCCCCGACAAGGAGAGAGAAAAGGCGATTGAAAATGTATTTAGTGAAATGTCTGAAAACTTCTCAAAACTGAAGAAGAAAATAGATATCCAGGTACAGAAACCACAGAAAGTCTCAAATAAAATGATGTTGATGATGATGGTATATGTGTGTGTAATGATCTGGATGTTCCCAATGAGATTGAAAAAGAAAGCATAAATGGAAAAGACAGTTTAGGACATATGAACAAAAACAAAATCATAAACATAATTATAAATGAATACTTTATATCACATACATCCACACATAAACACACATACTTGTGCATGTATGCATTATTTATGATCAGGCATAATGCAGACTTATATGTAAAACCAAAGGTTTCAAGCTTTCCTTTGCCTCTGTTGATATTCAGTGAAAATGGGAAAAGAACTAAATTATGACAACTGGAGTACATTTGGAAATTTGAGAGCTAACCTTCTCCAGAAAATTCAG
This sequence comes from Aepyceros melampus, assembly GCA_006408695.1. NCBI lineage: Eukaryota > Metazoa > Chordata > Mammalia > Artiodactyla > Bovidae > Aepyceros > Aepyceros melampus. The sequence goes on along the minus strand of SJXQ01011990.1, from coordinate 30,467 downwards.
ATAGTGTGTGTCTTGAGGCTGATATTCTCTCCCTGTGTGTATATAACAGTAAACAGTATGTATGTGCATGTGTCATTTGGCCCTCTATAAATATTATGGTTCAGCATTCAAACGTTTGCTTTGGAATTAGACATTGCTTTTTGTAATAAACTCATTCACTGAAGGGGACTTTTGCATGTGTTTAAAAACATTTTTAGGAAAGGCTAAATACAAGTATTTTGAAGGAAAACACTTCCGCTGTGCTTTTCAACTAGTCTAAGAACAGTTCAGCATAGCTTCTCATGGCATTCCCCAGCTTCTGAAGACATGGCTGAACTTCCTCAGAGTTCTCCTTTGTGGTTGAGAAAATAATGTATCAGTCAATTAAAAATACCTCAAATACAATCTATGAAATGCACTTCTCTATTCTGCAATCAATGATGCTGATCAATAATTAAGCTGTCTCTTTTCTTTCAGGCTTCATCAAAAACTGTTTTGTTTTGTTTTTCCATGAGAAAGTGAGAGAATAAAAAGAAATCTAAAATTACAGTGGAAAATGTATAACCTTTCCACAGCAGGAGGGAAGTTAACTGTGCAAACAGGTTATTTAAAATGACTCAGAACTGACTTGCATCTGTGCCCCTTGGACTGAGTGCTGATTATTTACAAAGCAGGTTTACCCCTGACATGGACCTCTCTGGACGTTCAGTAAGGAAACCCAGAGCTGCTACAACAGACCTTTTATTAACACCAAAGTATTCACTACAAACAAGTGGTCAATTCTGGAACAAAGGACAGGAACAGCACTTACTTGTAATACAATGTTCAGACCTCCGTCAGCATAATAAGTGCAAGATCACAGGATGCATTTTATTTGCATATCATCTTATTAACATAGACACTGGCTAAGCAAACACAGGCCACACATGGAGCCCCAACAAAGTTGCCACTCTTGCATGAGTTTTTTAACCTATCTAGCCAGACACAGGGATCAGTAAAAAGAGGGGTATGACTGCATGCATCTCGGATAAATTCCAGTGGTGTAATTACTTTCTGGTTACCTAAAATTATTTCTACCTTTTTCTCTAGAGACGTTATTTGTCCACTTCCCTTCCTAAATGCTGCTATGCTGTAGAATGGCTGTCATATTGGATCCCAGAGGTGACAGCCTTCAGTTATGAGTGATTGATCTCTGTAGATAAAACTAGTAAGGCATCTGGAGATCCTGCTGTATGAAAGGTGTAACATATATATACAGTATTGTTCATCTCCCTTGGGATGCTCACTTAATGTTATATGCCAGCACTTATTGGTAAGGCAGTCTGGTAAATCCACTCTATTATCAGACTTGGTTCCACTTTTAAAGTATATCTCTGATTGTGTAAATGTCATTTGATACCAATATCTGGAAATTTTAATATGCCTTAGCCTGAGCATGTCAAGATGTCATAGGAACTTTGTGTTTTCCTCTGCAGCTTTTGGATGTAGGAGGTGATTGAGGTGATGCCAGCAGTGAATAGGGAATTATTTTAAACTGTTTCTGACAAATTAAAAATCTCAGGTGCTGAGAGGCTCCTCACAGTAAACACATGCTGCTGTTGCTGCTAAGTCGCTTCAGTTGTGGCCGACTTGGTGAGACCCCATAGACGGCAGCCCACCAGGCTCCTCCGTCCCTGGGATTCTCCAGGCAAGAACACTGGAGTGGGTTGCCATTTCCTTCCCCAATCATGAAAGTGAAAGTGAAGTTGCTCAGTTGTGTTGTGCCCCATGGACTGCAGCCTACCAGGCTCCTCTGCTCATGGGATTCTCCAGGCAAGAGTACTGGAGTGGGTTGCCATTGCCTTCTCCAAGTAAACACATGAAAATCCCTCTAATAGTTATTAACAAAGTATAACACCTAGATTTTTATGCTGGTTTTGAAATTTTGGATCCAGTTGAATTCTATTATAACAATGTAGTCTGAGGTTAACATTGTAACTACATGGCTATCTCTGTTAGGGATAGTGGTTTTTCAACTAGGCAATTTGTATCTTACTACAAGTGTACTGAGTTGTATTTAACTTCTCAAGGCCTCAGTTTCTTTTCCCATGAGTATTTCAGAGGGTTCGTTGTAGAAAGTAAATGAGATATATTTATTAAATGTATATAGCATAATAAATTATCACTGTGTGTATATACATAGTGGTAACAATTATAATTGAAATTAACTAACAATAAATTGGTTTCTGTTTGTTTCCTGAAAGAATTAGATGCAAAAATGGCTTCCTTATACACTTAAGATATTTTAAAATATGAAAAGATGGTTATAAATATCACAACTAAACAGATATGATGATATCAGAAACATAAGACTGAGAGATAAATTTGATTTTGAGTGTTTTAGCAGTAAAATCTAAGAAATATGGAAAAATGAAAAAATTATAAAAGCATAAAATATTTAGATAGTTTTGTTTGATAAGATAAAAATACTAGATCATTAGTAGAGATTAATATTCCATGATATTAAGTGGTAATTGCTTTTAACTTAGTGATTTAAAGTTTTTTTTTAATTTAGCATTTTCAGTGTAACTAAGCTCTGACACCTAACAAAAGATTTTTAATCTAGGAAATTGATTCTGTCCAAAGGTTTTGTATCAGTGTTGTCCAACGGAGTTTTAATCAATAGAGACACATTTATCATTTAAAATTTTCTAATAGTATATTAAGAAAGGTAAAAATAAGTAAAGTTAATTTTATAATATATTTATCTGGGTCATTATATTTCAAAACACTAATATATCCATGTTTAATCAATATAAAAAGTTATTAATGAGATATTGTGTATTATTATTCCATCCTAAGTCTTTAATATCTGTTGTGTGTTTTGTACATATAGTACCTCTTCATTTGTACTAGCCACATTTTAAGTATTTAATTGTATTCAGATAGCATGGTTCTAGAATACTAGTGCTTATATGTTGGATAGCATAGTTAAAAATTGACTTTATGTGGACATGCATAAACTTCAATGATTTAGAAAAGCAAACAAAAAAGAATGAGTAAAAATGAAGATGTTACATAAGTTCATATATACACACATTTTTATGATAATATAATCATTGATTGCTATATCCAAATGTATTAATTTTCAATTTATTCTTATATTTAACAAATATTTGAGTATCTATTATATTCCCGTGTTCCCTGTTGGCTCAAACAGTAAAAATCTACCTGCAATGAAGAAGACTCAGGTTCAATCCCTGCATCAGGAAGATCCCATGGAAAAGGAAATGGCAACCCAGGTCAGTATTCTTGACTGGAGAATTTCATGGTCAGAGGAGCCTGGTAGGCTACAGTCCATGGGAGAGCAAAATATCAGACATGACTGAGCACATAACACACTTGTATCTCTAAATATTCAGGGGAAATGCTTAACCTTTCCATAGCAGGAAGATTATTAATTAAGCATACCATTAGCCTTAAAATAGTGCAGGAAATAGTTTAATCACTGAGGAAACAGTAGCAAGCAAAGTGAAATCCATGCTTCTGAAGCTTAAATACAAGTAAGGGAAGGCAGATAGTAAAAAAGTAAGCAAATAATATATTTTACAGGTGATAATAATTGCTATAGAGAAAAAATAAAACAGAATAATGGTGTGGTGGAATTCTTGAATGATGCTTTCAAGAGAGTGTTAGGTGAAGGACCCTCTGATGTAAAATGTGATCAGAAACCTGTATCAAGGGAGGATATTAAAAAAGATGATTCAGGGGAAAGATAATTCTGGAAAGAAAGAAAGTCAAGCACAGAGAGTGTCAGAGAAAATTCAAGATGAGTAGATTGGTAGATCTGAGGGACAATAAAGGAGCCAGTGTATGTGGAGAGCTGTTAGTATGGTAGAACTTGTTAGATGATGTCAGAGATGAATTTTGGCTTTCTGAGGGAGTTGGAGGGTCAGTGGAGGAATATGAGCAAGGAAACAATATGATGTCATATAGGTTCTGAAAGTCCAAAATCTGTCACAGTACTTTTTTTTTTTGAGAAATGATAGTACTAGAGGAAGAGTAGAAGCAGTGAGAGCCCAGATAATAGACTATGCTGTTTTGGTTCAGAATGAAAATAAAAATCAGCTAGTAAATACATAAAGCCAATGCCTTTGTTTTGCTTCCCCTTAAAATCATTGTTGGAAAACTGTTCTATCAGTAGAGCAAGCACATTCATACCGTGCGAATTTAACTATGTAGCAATGGTGAAAATTTCAATATTGATTTCCATACAAATTGTTCTTGTATGTCTTTGACATGTAGTGCACTGTGTCAGGATATGGAGAAAACAATCCAATGATCCACTGGTTTTTGTTTCTTTTCTTACTGTCTGTCCAGGGGCTCATGGTCCAATATGGAAGACAGCAGCACAGATCGATATAGAAAAAGTCAGACAATGGTATGCACTATCAGAAAAAGCAAATCAAAGTAAAATGAGGAAATAAACAAGGAGAGGATTGAACTGAACATAGAAACCTATTTATTCAGGTACCTATTCATTCAATGACTATTGTCAGAGATTGTGACATGTATTAACTATTCAAAGTTGACTAAGATTGCAGAGTTTAGAAATGATTCTCAGGCAAAGATTCTAACTGTGAGGGCTTATCCTGAGATATAAAGTCATATGGTTGGGTTGCTTGCTTGGAATATTTACTTAGGAGAATTATAAGTAGCATATTTGTAAAAAAGATTCTAAAACACAGTGGCATAATTCAGGAAAAGGTCAAGTCCAGAGGAGCAGTCCAAGGACCAGATCCAAAGAACAAAGTAAAAATCCAAGTCAGAAGTCATGCAGATCAGAAACTGGTTAAAGCAGAATAGAAAGTGATGGCTGTGTGAATGAGGGGCAGGCCTGAAGGTTTAAAGGAGCTGGACTCCACTGGAGAGGCTGTGACTTTGGTATATAACTGGAATTGACAAGGTGGGAGAATGCTGACAGATTTAAATAGAAATGTATTCCACCCAGAAACAAAATTTAAACAGTGATATGTATGCTGGGGATTTAAGGGTGTTACCAGAAAAATAGTAAGGATTCATCAGGTGTAACATATCCAATATCTGTGGGAGGATAGCTGAAGTTAAACTGAGCCAAAGCCACACAATGAAGGGTTTCAAATGTTAATATTTATGTGTGCATCTTGGTGAACCATTGAGTGTTTCAATAAAAATATGTGACAAATTACTACTTAAGAATATATTTTAGGGTTCAATGTATAAGACATACAGAAAGAAGATGCAGAAAGATAAGGCTCCTGTGAAACTGAAAAATTAGGTAACTAAGTACTGGACTAGAATCAGAAATGGAAAAGAACAAAATTATTAAAAAAAAGAAAAGGAAGCAGAGTCAGTATTATCTAACAAAGGCAGCTATTAATTTTCATCTGGTCAAGCCTTTTAGCCTTCCCCACGTTTATATAACCTAAGTAAAAGGGATTATATGTAGTAACAATTTTAGGTCTTCAGGGAATGACTTATGACAGAGGAGAACATGGTAAGCATTCACAGGGAAAAGAGGTAACTTAAAAATATTAAGGTCTGTTCACGGATGGATGCTTCTCTTCTAGCCCTCATTTCATCTTACGTATTTTCCTATCATATACCAACCAAGTTATATTCATTAATTTACTTTGGAAATATTGTTTGAGCAAATTACTCTTGCCAGGCATTGTACTGGATCATAGTCATAAGTTGCTCAGTCGTGTCTGACTCTTTGCGATGCCATGGACTGTAACCTACCAGGCTCCTCCATCCATGGGATTTTCCAGGCAAGAATACTGGAGTGGGTTGCTATTTCCTTCTCCAGGAGATCTTCCCAACCCAGGGATTGAACCCTTGTTTCCCACATCGTAGGCAGATGCTTTACCATCTGAGCCACCAGGAAAGTCCTGGATACTTGACTATAGTTGTAAACACTATGATTGGACCCTGTTGCTGAAGTTTAGTTGAGGACACAAATAATTGTTAAAGCAAAATTGATAAATGCTATGAAAGAAGCAAAATTATCTGAGAGAAAATAATCAGTCAGATCTGTGTTAGATTGAGAAAGGATAATGAATCTCTCTTCCACCTTTTTTCTCTTTTTTTCTCTCTCCCTTTCTAATGTCTCTCCCTATAGAAATTTCAGGAGAAATCAGAAATTGGAAATATGTTTTGGAATCATTTATATATAGATAGTAATTAAAATCATGGAACTGAATCTTATGGGATCAGATAAAATCTAGATGGAGAATGCATCTGGAGAAGAAAAACAGACCAAAGCTTTGGAACATTTGGACAGTCAGCAGCCAAATTGGGATGAGTCACCATGGATAGTGAGGGATGAATAGGAGAGTGTGGTATAAGGAAAGGCATAAAACAAACACAAATGAAGAAGAATAAAGAAGTTGGGAGTAGCCTATTTAAAAAAAAACTGTTTGAAGTTGAGTAAGATAGTAATAATTATGTAACCATTGACTGTGCTAGCATACAGGCCATCAGATGGCCTATGATGACAGCCTATGATTACTTTTACTTTGTTTCTTTCTTGAGAAACCAATAAAATGGATATTGGTTTTTGAATGAAGCATTAAGCTAGGCCATCAGCAGAGAATAAAGGTTGGGTGTGGCTTGGGACATTTTGAGAAAGATAACATACAATATAGAATGGCAAGGTAAAGGTTTTAGGGAGATATAGTAGGAAGGCTAATAGTGATGCTATCTCAAACAAGGTTTCAAATGTTCTTCACTTTTTCTAAAGTTTGGAATAGTCAATAAAGAATAAAAAAGAATGGAATGGAACTTTCCTTCTTCTCCTCATCCTGCCCAATATGGTATGTGTTTTATAAAATCTCTATTTTTCTCAGCAACATAGGACTTTCCCAGAATACAATGAGATAAAAGAACAATAAAAATTATCCATCATATTCAACTATTAGTGATGCTGGAGTTACATAAAATAATTTTGTGAATTGAATTGCAGGCACAATTGCAAATAAAGTTATTATAAGCCCAACTGAAATATTTATATGTACGATACTAGAGGTCTAAAGCATCAGAAACCAAACATGTGTGATAAAGTGGCATAGTACGAAATTGTAATTGAGGTCTGCTAGATGTACAAACAGACAAAAAAGAAAAATAAACTTTTACTTGTATAAGGAATAATCTTTCTTATAGAATAACCCCACATAATCAGTTCAGTTCAGTTCAGTCATTCAGTCATGTCCAACTCTTTGCAACCCCATGGCCTATAGCATGGCAGGTTTCCCTGTCCATCACCAGCTCCCAGGTCTACTCAGACTCATGTCCATTGAGTCAGTGATGACATCCAACCATCTCATCCTCTGTTGTCCCCTTCTCTTCCCGCCCTTAATCTCTCCTAGCATCAGGGTCTTTTCAAATGAGTCAGTTCTTCGCATCAGGTGAATGAAGTATTGGAATTTCAGCTTTAGCATCAGTCCTTCCAATGTATATTCACGACTGATTTCCTTTAGGATGGACTGGGTGGATCTCCTTGCTGTCCAAGGGACTCTCAAGATTCTTCTCCAACACCACAGTTCAAAAGCATTAATTCTTTGCACTCAGGCTTCTTTATAGTCCAACTCTCACATCCATACATGTCTACTGGAAAAGTCATAGCTTTGACTAGATGGACCTTTGTTGGAAAAGAAATGTCTCTGCTTTTCAATATGCTGTCAAGGTTGATCATAACTTTTCTTCCAAGTAGCAAGCATCTTTGAATTTCATGGCTGGTATTCCACTTTCATGCAGAAGGCAGTGGCACCCCACTCCAGTACTCTTGCCTGGAAAACCCCATGGACGGAGGAGCCTGGTGGGCTGCAGTCTATGGGGTCACTGAGTTGGACACGACTGAGCGACTTCACTTTCACATTTCACTTTCATGCATTGGAGAAGGAAATGGCAACCCACTCCAGTGTTCTTGCCTGGAGAATCCCAGGGACAGCAGAGCCTGGTGGGCTGCCATCTATGGGGTCACACAGAGTCGGACATGACTGAAGTGACTTAGCAGCAGTAGAATTCCCCTTTCAAGAAGCATACCTTAGTTCCCCTTCCTTCCCTTGCATATGGGCTAGACTTCAGTTTTTCTAAGTTCTTTAGCTATAGAGTTTGATTCTTCACTAAGAAGAACATGATGGATTTTTGAAAGACTGAAAGCATGTTATTCCTGCTAACTCTGATACCCACATCCTCCCCCAGCTCAAGGCCTCATATAATGTTGGCTCATACAAATAGTACTTATTATACTGGTGGTAGCAAGAAACAAATTGATCCAAATGAGGTTTGTTTAATAAAAAGCCTCTACTCTACATTTTTTCTAAAGAGAGAACAAACAGTAGTTCTGTGTGTTCCATTGGTTTCTACAGACAAAGAAAAATGTACGTAATAGTTCATGTGCTAAGATATATTAACTATGATTTCACCCCCTGACTTCAGGACAATAAACGGAATGAATCTTTCTTGACACAGAAATGAGAAAACTTCCTTGTGCTATTCTCTGGCTGGATCAATGCAAATCATGATCTGACTGGAGAGTTATTGTTCCTAGGGAACCTATAGGGGCACAATTTCCAGTTTACTCTCAAGGAGCTATGGGGAATGGTTATCACAAATACTGTGCAACTGAAGGAAAAATAAATCAATGTGAATTTATTGAATACCTTCCTTTTTAAGCCAATTTACTAGATATCAGTAGATATTGGGATGTGTGGAATAAAAAATGATAACATGTTTGATTTTTGAGGTAACATCTCAAGTTCTCTTAATTTGAGGAGTTTAATACTATAGCAAGTATAATCACAACAAGGAAGACAAAATACAGCCTAAGAATTCTGATAAATCTTCAAAATAACTCAATATTATAGACCGTGATTAGTGAAAAATATTTCATAGACAGAGGATAAAACAAATCTCTCATGAGGCAAATCTCTGTTTAAAATATAAGCTTGAAAGGAAAATGTTGAAAAAATAAAAATTCACAAAACACTTCATAGAATTATTAAATGACTAGTAATCTTTATTTGGGCTTCTCTAGTGGCTCAAATGGTAAAGAATCTGCCTGCAAAGCATGAGACCCAGGTCGATCCCTGGGTCGGGAAGATCCCCCGGAGAAGGGAATGGCTACTCACTCCAGCATCCATGCCTAGAGAATCCCGTGGACAAAGGAGTATTGTGGGCCGCAGCCCGTGTGGTCACAAACAGTCAGACAAGACTGAGAGACTAAAGCAACAACAACACAACTCTTATTTAGGATTATTTATTCCTAAAGTGTTTTGTTTGATTAAAAACAAACATGATTTGTAAGTGTTTGGGATTTTCTGATACTCCATATATGCTGTTAAACAAACATTATTTGGATAAACAGTCACAATTATTCTAAATGCTCCAAATATTTATAAGGAAGCAAGATGGCTAAATAAAATAACCTAATCCAGAATCTTGTGTTTGAACTCAAATAAGTTTACCAACAGAGAAAGAGAAACTGAGTTTATCATCAACCTTCAAAAACATTACAACTTTTACAAGTGTCTTTTTGGTACATATTCGTCTCTGTGCCTCTAACACCTTACAGATATCTTTTCTATGGCAAAATTTGGGTTATTCTGAAGACTCTGCTTCAGCGTTTTGACTGCTTAAAGGTTTTCTAAAGTCCTCTTGCCTCTCCTGATATAGCTTTTTCCCACATTCATTCACTTGACATCTTTCTGTTTTCACTTTGACATTTATTAGCTATCTATTGTATTTTTTTGTCTACTCGGATTGAAATTTCTTTTTCTTTGGGAAAAGAAAAGGATCCCTATTTTCTTTAGCAAAAGCCACAACCTAGATAGTGAAACTGCAGTTTAAAATCTGTAATTTTAAATAATTGGCTGGATGTTGCAATGCTACAGAAAGTAGCATGGGTTCAGCTGTTTCTGTGGCTGTTTTGGAATTTTTTTCCAATTTTTTTTTAAAGAAAGTGAATATTATTCTCAAGAGGAAAAAGATAAGCATGGGAGAAACACTGATACTGGGAGCAAAGACTACAAGTTAGCTATGGAATAGAATTTCAGTTCTACTAATTGCTAGTTGTATAAATTGGGTAATTCGTCATGAAATTGGAAATAAACAGGCTTTTTGAGTCTAAATGCATCTCTTGAAACCAAATCTCATTCAAGTTAATTAATGGGAAAGCAAAGATTGTGTCTTACTTCAAACTATTGAAGAAACGCACAAGCCTTTCTTTAAATATCAGGGAAACATCAGCTACAAAGCTTCCTGAAAATCCTGTTAGAATGTGACTGTCTTTTTGATGAAATTTCCACCCTTCATGGCCACTCTCACACTGCTTTTGGTTTCCTCAATGCACTTTCTTTTCAAATGGCTGCAGCTTTCTTCTCTGGAACTCTCTAATTTCCTGTTTGTCCACTGACTGGTCTGTGTCTTTCCAATCTCAAGGAAAGCAGATTTCCCATCTCTTGACTTTTCTAAATCTCCTATTCAGCCATCAGCTCAGGACTCAACTCATCAGAGCAAAGCTGAATTAAGCATCCTGTGAGGTATCTTGAGGAAACAAAGGGATTCTCTTTAGGAAGCCAAATGGGGCAATGTGAGTGCTTACACATTTCTGTATCCTATTACATTTCATCTCTCCTAATTTTAGCTACCTCATCTATAATGATAATGATAGAATAGTATACAACTTCTCAGAATGTTATTAGGTTAAATGTGATAATGCATATAAATATTTTATATTTTATTAATGTTACATAAAAAGAGATTAATAAATATTAGTTTTGTGATATCTTGGTGAGTGAATACTTCTGGTCATTAAATCATGTCTTTACTTGGCCTACTAAGATTACCATGCTGACAAATTCTAGTAACTTTGTGGAAGCCATTTTCCTTCTTTGTTTAAAGCTTTCTTCCATGTTTCTAAGTTCTTGGACACCTCAAAATTTAAAATAAAATGATTACCTAAGCCAAGTAGATAACTATGATTTTCCAATGAAATCATCAAATTCTTATACAAATTCAGTTCATTTGTGCCTCCCTCTATAGTTTGAATTTTCTTATAATTAAAAACAATTGTTTTAGCATGAATCAAATATCTCAAATACAAATCCCTCCTTTTGGGAGATACATGAGCTTTGATATTCATTAGCCTTGATATTCTCATGCGTTATTTAATCATAATTTTCTGTATTGGACTAAATCATAATTTTCTATATTGGATTGTCCCCAAGTCTTGTGTATATCTAAGTTGGATCCATGGAGAAATGCTCCCACTTGGAGAGTGCTAGCAAGCTTCATGGGAGAAGGCAATGGCACCCCACTCCAGTACTCTTGCCTGGAAAATCCCATGGATGGAGGAGCCTATAGTCTACAGTTCATGGTGTCGCAAAGAGTCAGACACGACTGAGCGACTTTACTTTCACTTTTCACTCTCATACATTGGAGAAGGAATTGGCAACCCACGCCAGTATTCTTGCCTGGAGAATCCCAGGGAGGGAGGAGCCTGGTGGGCTACTGTCTATGGGGTTGCACAGGGTCGGACATGACTGAAATTACTTAGCAGAAGCAGCAGCAGCAGCAAACTTCATGATACTATGTACTCCAATGTGCTAACTCAGATTGTGCATTGAAGACAACTCAATTTCTAGGCATTTCTATCAATCAAACCAAATGGTTAATTCAGTAAATTTTTGTAGACTGAGGGACTATAGCTTCACATCCTTTGATAAGGTGAACAAAGATTAAGTACTCTAAAATATGGAGTAACTGCCAGAATTAGCAATACCTTCTCTACATTGCACATGTGCCAGTATGAATAGGTAATATATAAGAAGAGTTCTATATTTCCTTTTTCTATTTCACAAAACAGATTCACTCCAATTTCATGGCTTGTATAGCTTGATGACTTTGCCTGATAGATGATATATTTGATCATATTGCAAATACAGTTTCTCTACACTGATAACCCATAATGAAATATTATTTCCTTCTAAATGAAAAGAACTGAATATATCTTCCATTCTGATTGCTTAAGTACTTTAATAAAGCATGGAATCTATTATGCAGGTACTCTGGGAATGACAGTCGAAATGGCAACCCACTCCAGTATTCTTGCCTGGAGAATCCCACGGACAGAGGAGCCTGATGGGCTGCCATCGTCTGTGGCATTGCACAGTCGAACATGACTGAAGCAACTTAGCAGCGGCAGCAGCAAGGTAGAAATTCTCTAAAGCACAATATTTGATTATTTAAAAAAAACACACTATCTATAGTTTTAACAACTATATAACTTGAAATCCTGATATTTTTTTCTATTTATTGCAATATGGAGTGACTTTGTTTAAATAAAATGTACTCATAAAGTGAGAAATTACTGCTAATGCTAGTAAGAAATTTTGCTAAAATATATCCTTAAGGAGTAAAAACAATTTTGCTATCTTTCAAGCAATTGTTCTAGATAGTATTACACTTTCACATATTAAATGGAAACCTATAATATGTGGATACATTTATTTAAAAAAAAACCAAAAGCACTAAGGTCAATATGAGGAAATTTTGTTCATTTTGGCTTTCTGTATTACTGATATATAAGTTAATTATACTTTAACTGAAAATTATATACCAAATAAACATGAAAAAAAAATCTGAGTTCAAGATTATTTTTAGTGATTAAATATTGGCTAAATAACTCAGCCTTGTAAATCATATATTTTATCTTATAAAAGTTTTAAAATTAATTCAAATAGTGACTGAAAACAGCAAAGAAGAAAATTTTGTGTTTTCAGTTGCATGTGAACATCAGATTGTCCATGTAAAGACTGACTTAATTAATCTGTTCTCCCACCATTAGTCAATTACTTATCTGCCCTTTGTAAATGATATTCGCTTTCCCTAAAGATGTTAACTCTATGAAGAGTTGCCACTCGTAATATTTCTACACATTGAATTGTGTGCTGCAAAACAAGTATAGTACTGAAGAGCCCCAGTAATGAACTAAATAATGTATAAAAACACATCAACAAGTGTTTCTTGGCGCTGGCTCCATGGTGAGTAGAGTATTACTTGAGTCAACCCTGGACATCAGATAATTTAGGAAAGGAAATTTTTGGCATAGGAAATTCAAATGCTATACTTTCATTTCTGAAAAGCAGATTTTAGCTTCTGATTTGATATTTGAGATAGTATATATCAAAGTGATGAAGGAAGTAGGTTTTTAGTTAGATCATTTGGTTTTGATTCTTAGTTCTGTCATTTAAGCAATATAGAATAAATTGCCTAAAGTTTACTTATCTGTAGTTTAATGCACATGCCAAAGCTCAAAAGTACTGCAAGTAAAATATTTAGGATTAGTATTTAAAGCCTTTAGTATTAGCAATGAAAATATTTAGTATGATGGATATTGTACATAAAGAGCTAAAAATAAGTAGCTAGTATTTATTAATATGTATTATTGTGTACATATTAAATGTGCATATATTTCTTTCTTCTAGGTATTTGTTAAAGGATAAGTTCCCTAGAAGTAGAATCTGAGAAAGAAATCAGAATTCAGAAAATTTATTAGGGAGTAGAGTCAGAATCAGCACCTATAAGAAAAGGGATGGACATGGAAGCAGGCAGTGGGAGAAACTCTGTGGCACTATAACCACAGCAAAGTTTCAGTCAAGTCCATGGGCAGCACTGCCACTGGGATGGCCCTTCAGAGTTTCCTCTTATGGTGGGGAGGGAACTGGATCTCTGCACTGTATTGTGTGCGTGTATGTGTGTGTTTGTGTTAGTTGCTTGCTGCTGCTGCTGCTGCTGCTAAGTCACTTTGGTCATGTCTGACTCTGTGTGACCCCATAGATGGCAGCCCGCCAGGCTCCCCCATCCTGGGATTCTCCAGCCAAGAACACTGGAGGGGGTTGTCATTTCCTTCTCCAATGTGTGAAAGTGAAAAGTGAAAGTGAAGTCACTCAGCCATGTCCAACTCTTAGCGACCCCATGGACTGCAGCCCACCAAGCTTCTCCGTCCATGAGATTTTCCAGGCAAGAGTACTGGAGTGGGGTGCCATTGCCTTCTCCGGTTAGTTGCTTAGTCGTGTCCAACTCTTTGCAACCCCACAGACCGCAGCCCACCAGGCCCCTCCATCCATGGGATTCTCCAGTCAAGAACACTGGAGTGGGTTGCCATTTCTTTCTCCAAAAGAAACTATAGAAAGAAAGAAAGTGAAGTGTCCAACTGTTTGTGACCCCATGGACTGTAGCCTACCAGGCTCCTCCATCCATGGAATTTTCCAGGCAAGAATACTGGAGTGGGTTGCCATTTCCTTCTCCAACTGTACTGTATTTATACCAGTCAATTGGATATAGGCTTCTCCAGGAAGGAAATATCTATGACCTTGAGCAATGTACCTCTCTTCAATGAAGAACAGTTCCCTGAAATGACTTACACTGAGTATTATCTTTGGCATGGGCATTCCCAACAGGTGAAATGAGTCCTTCTTAAGAGCCATCCAAGCAGGAAACCACAGCACTCATTACAATGCTGCAGTTGCTCATGGGCTGTTGTTCTGCTACTTGTTCAGAAACTAAATGTGTTTCTTCTGTTTTTGTGAGTTTTTTGTTTTTTAATTTCATTTTTTTTAGGGCTGTCAATGGCTGTACCTCTTTCAGAATCAATGAAGAAAGGTAAATTTGTTGTTTCTTGTATATGTTGGGCTTGGATATGGGTTTACAAATTTTTTTTGGAACATTTTGGATGGCTATATGCTAGTCAGTGTTGAAAGATAAGCAACACTCAGCTAAAATGGATATTGTAAATAAAAGGAAAGGAAACTTGCAAGTAAGTGAAGTAATTAAGGAAAGAAACTAATATTATCTGGTCTAGAAGGAAACTGCTTGGGCTTTGAGAGCAAAGATGGTTCATCATCATTGACCACAGAAAAGAAAAAACTGTTTTCTTTGTTCCCATAAGGCATCATCGATTCAATGCACATGAGTTTGAGTAAGCTCTGGGAGTTGGTGATGGACAGGGAAGCCTGTCGTGCTGCAGTCCATGGGGTTGCAAAGAGTCGGACATACTGAGCAACTGAACTGAAGTGGAAATTTGATAACAAGAAGGTCAGTCGTGTGTGCACAGGGGAAGATAATGGGACAAACCAAACAGTGTTTAGCAACATTAAGAGAAAAGGAAACTGTCAGCAGGATACATGTTTAAAAATCTCCCTATTTTCCAAGAAGGAGCTGGAAAATCAAGCCACAGGGCTTCCTTCATGGATTCTGTTTAATTAGTTTCAGATTTTTCTGTTGAGAAGAAAGCAATTAATGTGATTTAGCTATCATAAATCCTACTATAATATTTCTTTTAAATTTTAATTTATCAAACCTAGACTGTCGATTCGTTTCACTTATGATATCATACATGTTACATTGCCACTCTGCCAACTCATCCCACCCTCTCCCTCTCCCACAGATCCAAAAGGCCGTTCTATACGCCAGTCTAGGTTTGATGCAGGATGCTTGGGACTGATGCATGGGGCCAGTCTAGGTTTGATGCAGGATGCAGGATGCTTGGGACTGATGCATGGGGATAATCCAGAGAGAAGGTGTGGGGCGGGAGGGGGGAGGTGGGGGTCGGGATTGGGAGTTCATGTACACTCGTGGCTGATTCATGTCAATGTATAGCAAAACGAATACAGTATTGTAAACCAAAACAAACTAAAAAATAAAAATCAATTAAAAAAATTTTAATTTATCAGAAATGATTGTGACTATTTCAGATTCAGTAAGGTATCTATACCCCTAGATCAAATAACTATAGACAATGGGTGGGATCATGTCACCTTCTTGTGGAAGCTCTCCTGCGGTAAATAATGTGTAAGAGAGATGGAGTTCCCAGTGGTGGGGAAGCTGTCTCAGTAAATGTTTATTTTGTTGCATTAACTACTGATGGCCGAATTGAAACTGTATCCTGCTTATTCTATATGTAGGCAAAGATCTAAGGTGTGAGTATATGTTGCAATATGGAAGTGAGTAACTGAGAGAGAAAAGTTTAGAATATATATTGCAATAAGATAGATTCTCATCTGTTTGGCATAATTTAAATCATGCTTCTTTATGAAATAAGGAAAACAATATAATGTATAAGATTACAAAGTAACTTCCCCTAATATACTGTGCCTGAAATGAAAGAAAGCCTGTTTCCCAAATAAAATAATAAAATGTGAGTATATATTTATCCATATATGTAGGAGTGTATGTGTGCATATATTCCAGTATATATATTTTAAGTTACAGAATAGCATCGTTTTCACCTATTCAAGTTTTACTTCTTCAGTTCAGTTCATTTCAATTCAGTCGTTCAGTTGTGTCCGACTCTTTGCGACCCCATGAATCGCAGCATGCCAGGCCTCCCTGTCCATCACCAACTCCCAGAGTTCATTGAAACTCACATCCATCGAGTCAGAGATGCCATCCAGCCATCTCATCCTCTGTTTCCCCTTTTCCTCCTGCCCCCAATCCCTCCCAGCTCTACAGTAAAGCTTTATATTTTTCATTGATTTAGTTGGTAATATATCCATATCATTCATTATTTTACTGCCTACCATACTGGACAAGTAATTGTGCAACATTGGTCAAATATAAATAGACTTCATGTAGAAATTAGAAATCTAGAAATTTGGTAGTTGGGTGCCATGAGAATCTATATCTCAAATATAAATATATTTTTAAAGCAGCTATTGAACTTCTTAACCTATAGCAAATGCTTAGTCTGTCTATACATCCTAGTCCAAAAATAAATTTGACACATTTTAGTAGGGTCTTGATCTATAGAAAAATATATGATGGAATATTTTTGTTTTATTAGGAAGTCAGTTAGACATTGATTATAACACTGTGGCACCATTGCAAGTTTTATTGTCACCATTCTGGCTTAGTAAGCTTATATAATGCCTTATATGTTGTAGCAGTTTTTGGTTTAATATTTGGAATTAATTTCTGAAAGAGCTTAGGCTAAGCACTCAGCCTGTCATTTTTCTAAATCTGATAGGATGGAATAGTAAGAAGCTGAAATATTCTAGAGCTATATTACAAGCTTCAGTGATAACAGGGGTCCACAATATTACTTTTTATTGGCAATTTTCATATCTGAGTTGGCAACCCTGCCATTTGTTTTTATTGCTATTGTTTTCTTTTTGTGGAAAAGATAAACAAAACTAGTTCAGGGCCTTTGGTTGTTTATATCTTTAGCCAGTTACTAGCACTGCTCCCCTCCTTTGCTGGGTTCCTTTTTTGCCAAGCTTTTCTTGGGTACCTGACTTCTGAGCAGATGCTCTTTTTAATCTCATCTCATCTTAATTTTAAATATTTATTCATCAAAAGTTTCCAATCTCTAGTAAACTAGGAATTGGTTTTTGTATTGCTTTTGTGGCACTTGTTGGATTGTGGTCTTATAATTTACATGTCTGTCTTCAAATTTCCCTGGTGGCTCAGAGGTTAAAGCGTCTGCCTCCAATGGGGA
The DNA here is from genome assembly GCA_006408695.1 of Aepyceros melampus. NCBI lineage: Eukaryota > Metazoa > Chordata > Mammalia > Artiodactyla > Bovidae > Aepyceros > Aepyceros melampus. The sequence continues at coordinate 12,973 of SJXQ01011990.1, read as the reverse complement.
GACCCGGGTTCAATCCCTGGGTCGGGAAGATCCCCTGGAGAAGGAAATGGCAATCCACTCCAGTATTCTTGCCTGGAGAATCCCATGGACAGAGAAGCCTAGTACATTACAGTCCACGGGGTCGCAAAGAGTCGGACACGACTGAGCGACTTCACCTTCATGTCTTCAAATTATTCTTAGCTCAAAAAGGGCAAAGATTATATTTTTGTCATCTCTACAGAACCAGACTTTAAGCACAAAACTTAGCATAGTCTAAATACTCAGTAACTTTTGATTGAAGAAATAAGCAATTACAGAACATGACTGCAGAACTGGAATCTTAATGGATAGAAATTTAGGAAATTAAGACTACAGAGAATGGAATAATGCTATATTATTGGTTCAGAGACAATTATATTAAAAGAGTTACCATTTTCAGAGAGAATCAGGGATCCTCTTCTTTTTTTGTCTCTTTAGATATGTCTGATTAGACTGTGCATTATGACACATTAAAATTAAAGTCACCAGATCAGAATTCTTTTTGTAATTCTTCAAGAATGTCCATCCACATTCATGTTTGACCTAATATGTCCTGTTTTCTTTTCTACGGTTTTCTCTCTTCTCTAGACTGACTCTAGACTCTTAGTTCTATATCTTACTCAAGCCTATCTCCTTTTCTGATGATGCTTTTGATATCTTTTATTCAAGTTACTGCAGTTACTTCAGATCCTCCCACTCTTCCTCTATTCTAGCTTCCTTTTGTGTTTTTTCTTCCTTCTCTTAGTTTCAGCAAATGCACAGCTCAGCTCATAGATTGTCTCTGAGTCACTACTTCATCTCTCAAGTTTGTTTCCAAACTACAAGGCCACAAAAGGGAATTCAAGTGATCAAATATAACTGTGCTATTGGCTCACTTCCCTCATAGCTCAGTAAGTAAAGAATCCGCCTGCAATGAAGGATACCCAGCTTTGATTCCTGGGTTGGGAAGATACTCTGGAGAAGGAAATAGCAACCCACTCCAGTATTCTTGCCTGGAGAACCCATGGACAGAGGAGCCTGGCAGGCTACAGTCCACAGGGTCACAAGAGTTGACATGATTTAGTGACTGAACCACCACATTGGGTTACTTAAAGCTTGGAACCTGCATTCCTGTAAAGGAATCCTATCTATGAGTTTTTTACAAACTCCAGTATGATCTATGCTTAACAAATAACATACTTCAGTCCCTAACTTTTATTTTTTGTGTGTGCCAAACCAGTAAAATCTATGCTTTCAAAAGTATAGGAAGGGTCAGAAAAGATTAATACAGAACCATATTTTTAGGCAAATCCCTCCAGTTGATGTATATACCTCTGTAGAAACTAAAGAACAAGATTCTATATGATCTCCCAGATAGTAGTGAAATACTTATGAGTCCTGAATCAGAAAATCTGATAGGAATTCTCAGCTGTGCTCTTTACTTGCTGATGACCTTTGACAAGGTGTGTCCTTTTTTTGTATATCATTTGCCTCATAGGATTGTGGAGCATATAGATATATAAATTCGTGTGAATTCCTTCACTGTTACATAAAAGGTACTCAATTAAATACGGGTTATGAGCCAACTCATTGGAAAAGACCTTGTAGCTGAGAAAGACAAAGGACAGGAGGAAAGGGGGTAACAGAGAGTGAGATGACTGGATGGCCTCACCGATTCAACGGATATGAGTTTAAGCAAATTCTGGGAGAAAGTGAAGGACAGGAAACCCTGGCATGCTGCAGTACATGGGATCACAAAGAGTCAGACACAATTTAGCAACTAAATAACAACAGCCCTTAGAATTACAACTTTCTACTACAAAAGTGTTTTTGATCTATTCTCTAGAATTGTTCTTAAGCAATTTTCTAGACCAACTATAATAGTACTGGCAAGAAATATGCTTCTAATTCCTACAAAAAATTTCCAAACTTCAATTTGTAACTGTGCTCTCATATTGTTCGACAGATACTGGTGTTTCTGAAATCAGAGGTCTTCAAAAAAAGTCAGAGATTAGTGATTAATAGAGGTTTCCTTCTTGGACCAACTGCTTCAAAAATTACCTCTAACAAAACCAATATTTTTCTGTTCTCTGAATGTAATTGGAACTTTTAGCAGCTGAATAATACATTTACATTAACATCATTATTTCCTAATTTAGCCCAGTCCTATGCTATCAAATTTATACCTTCTTAATAATTGTAAGGCCCATTCATTCCAAGGTGATCTCCACTGTATCTCTACTTGTGAGGATGAAGCTGTATATTATTGACAGTGATTGGTATTTCCACTTTGAAGAGGGATAAAAAAGAGAAAAGAACCTCAAATTAAATAGAAGAAAATATATGGTAATGTTAAGAGTAGAAATAAATGAAATAAGAAAAAATAAAGAAAAATGAAAACCCAAAGTTTGGTTATGTGAAAAGATTAATATTACTGAAAAATCTTATCATTAGCAAGATTGAAAAAAACAAGAGGGAAGGCACAAGCTACCGATAACTGGAATGAGTGTATACCCAATGGTCCTATGGAGATTCAAAACAATAGAGAAACATTATAAACAATTTTATAGCAATAGATTTGACAATTTTATTAAATAGAGTCCTGGGAAACAGTTACTTAAACTGATCAAAACAATGTAATTTGTTAAAAGGAACTGAAAATTATTAATACATCCACAAAGAAACCTACAGACCCTGCTAATATTACTGGTGAATTAAACAGTTGCTGATTTTATTTTCTTGGCTCCAAAATCACTGCAGATGGTGATTACAGCCATGAAATTACTTACTGCTTGGAAGGAAAGTTATGACCAACCTAGAAAGCATATTAAAAAGCAGAGACATTACTTTGTCAACAAAGGTCTGTCTAGTCAAGGCTATGGTTTTTCCAGTAGTCATGTATGGATGTGAGAGTTGAACTATAAAGAAAGTTGAGCACTGAAGAATTGATGCTTTTGAACTATGGTGTTGGAAAAGACTCTGTACCTTGGACTGCAAGAAGATCCAACCAGTCCATCCCAAAGATCAGTCCTGAGTGTTCATTGGAAGGACTGATGTTGAAGCTGAAACTCCAATGCTTTGGCCACCTGATATGAAGAGCTGACTCATTTGAGAAGACCCTGATGCTGGGAAAGATTGAAGGCAGGAGGAGAAGGGGATGATAGAGGATAAGATGGTTGGATGGCATCACCGACCAATGGACATGGGTTTGGGTAGACTCTGGCAGTTGGTGATGGACAGGGAGGCCTGGCGTGTTGCAGTTCATGGGCTTGCAAAGAGTAGGACATGACCAAGTGACTGACCTGAACTGAATACCAAGTATTAGGAGATTTCCAATTGTATACAGACTTTTACAAAATGAAGAAGCAAATACTATTATTTTATAAGGGTTTGATAACTTTATGAAAGTTACTTGTTTTTTCACACCTCATTTTCCTCACCTCAAAAATGTAAAATTGATATCTCACAGAACTCTTGGGAAGATTAAAGAAATAGCAAGCCAATATGATTCCTATATATGCCTGGAGCACCTTTGGTGCTGTTTAATTTGAATTTTCATCTGCAAGTCTATTCAGATAGGAAGAATGAGACACCTGTAAACAGTACCTATGTTTGAGTTTTTATTTAAACATTTTGGTAGGTATATTGACAACAATTGATTAAAAAAAATTTTAATTGATTTTTATTTTTTAGTTTGTTTTGCTTTACAATACTGTATTCGTTTTGTTATACATTGACATGAATCAGCCACGAGTGTACATGAACTCCCAATCCTGACCCCCTCCACTCCCCTCCCGCCCCACACCTTCTCTCTGGATTATCCCCGTGCATCAGTCCCAAGCATCCTGCATCCTGCATCAAACCTGGACTGGCGATTCGTTTCACTTATGATATCATACATGTTACATTGCCACTCTGCCAACTCATCCCACCCTCTCCCTCTCCCACAGAGTTCAAAACGCCATTCTATACATCTGTGTCTCTTTTGCTGTCTTGCGTACAGGTTTATCATTACCATCATTCTAAATTCCATATATATGTGTAAGTATACTGTATTGGTGTTTTTCTTTCTGGCTTACTTCACTCTGTATAATCAGCTCCAGCGTCATCCACCTCATTAGAACTGATTCAAATGTATTCTTTTTAATGGCTGAGTAATACTCCATTGTGTATATGTACCACTGCTTTCTTATCCATTCATCTGCTGATGGACATCTAGATTGCTTCCATGTCCTGACTATTATAAACAGTGCCGCAATGAACATTGGGGTACACGTGTCTCTTTCAATTCTGGTTTCCTCGGTGTGTATGCCCAGCAGT
>SJXQ01011989.1:269882-300889 GCA_006408695.1 Aepyceros melampus | reverse complement strand
AGTGTGTGTATATATATATATATATATATATATATATAGTTCCAATCTGAAAATGTTTTTGTATTGTTGAATTTAATCTACTTTAATGGTATCTACATTTTGTATCTTGCTCAGTAAGGCTTTCTTCACTAAGAATATATATTTTTTAACTTCCACTTTTTTTCCTAGTGTTTCTTTGTTTTATTAAAAAAAAAAAATTAGATATTTGACCCATCAGAAATTTATTTGAGGGCAAGGGTGGACGTAGGGTGGTGTGCCTTCTGGAAATGCATCCTTTCCCAATTGATTTAAAGTGTCATTAAAAAAAAATCATCTCTTGGTTGCTGTATGGATTTCTGACTTCTCTGCTCCATCTCTCTGCCCAACCTCATGCCAGCGCCACACTGAATACCCTCTTTTGGTACAGATAGTGCCTTCTTGTACCTAAGCAGCACTAGAGTGTTCTAAGAACATCTTTGTAAGTATCAGCACCTAAAGCAGTCTATCCCCCAGGGAACCTTGGGTCTTTGCACTTAAATCAATTTAGCAAATAAAGAAAACTTTTATTTGGACGGAAAGGACCTGGCGCTTAGAGCCAAACTGCACGCCCAGGGGAGGCAGAGGCGTCCCATGTGCCTCCAACCTGGAGGCTCTTGGCACCGTGTTTTACTTAACTAGTGGCACTTGTGAACTCACAGCACCGGGTCACCAGGAGTGAGGAAGCTGAGAACTTTGGGATATATATGGAATGTGGCATCGGCTAAGAAAACAGCTGTTTTTTTAAGCTCAGCTTCCATTGCGCCATCCATGAGGGGAGCGTGTTCTCCGGAAGTGACTAAAGTGCGAACACTTCTCTGAAAGTGCTCTTCACCATCGTGCTTGGGTACTATTTAGACGAGGGTGAAGAGCCGCACAGAGACGGTTTACTTCAAGGCAGTCAGCTGGCTCTGTCATCATCATGTGGGAGGTTTGCTGGCCTCCTTCCAGAGGACCCCGAATCCTGGGAACAAAAAGGCTCCTAAGGACTCAACTTGGTGCACTCCTCTGCCACGGGACCAGTCTTTGTTTAGAAGACACTGAGACATCTCAATATGCTGGACTTGAAAACAAGGGAGAGGATGCGTTAGGGTGGAAACTATGCCGATTTGTTCAAGAAAATACAAATATTCAGACCCACACTGGGCAATGGATCTAGGGAGATTGTTTTCATTTTTAAACTGGACTGAGCTCAATAAAATCAAGATGTGGAAGAATGGCAGAAATCTTGGGCAGGAATGGAGCCACAGATGCAAAAGAGCCTCACAGACAATGTACAGGAGTCCAACTTAAATAAAGCTTCTGCTGCCAATATGGAGCACACACCTCAGAGTGAGATTCGCTTACTAAGTGACCTAAAAATGTGACTCTGTTTTAAGAAGAACTGATGTACATGAAAACACAGTACCCTTGAAAATATGGAATTAAGTACAGAAATCCTAAATTATCTTCACATTTGCCCAAAAGGCCAGCCTGGGGGCAATATTTGGGTCCCCAAGCTTGGTAAAAGTTGAGCCTTTCATGAAAGTGTTGAAAGCAAAGCTTAGAATCACTAGCTTCAAGTAATTTGAGTCTGAAACCAAAATTAATAGGAGATCTGATGGTCTCTATGCCACAATTATTGAGAATCATTCAATGAGTTAGGTATCAATACTCACTGGTCAACATAGATCAATCCTGATACTCTGCCTTTTAGAATACATGTTTAAGTGAGTGTTTATTAAAGTGATACTGTACTTTAGGGGGCCACATTATTAAATAAGAACAAATACCCTGATAAGATTGGCTGTTCTTTTCAGGAGATCATTGAGAACAGGAAGAAAGCTGTCAGAAGGAACATATATGACAGTTACCACCAATCCAAAGGAGCTTCCCAGGTGGCTCAGTGGTAAAGAATCTGCCCGCCAAAGCAGGAGACGCAGGTTTGATCCCTGGACTGGGAAGATCCCCTGGAGGAGGAAATGGTAGCCCACTGCAGTATTCTTGCCAGGACAATCCCACGGACAGAGGAGCCTGGTGGGCTATAGTTCATGGGGTCACATTGCCCGAGCAACTGAGCACGCATGCACGCACACCGATCTAAATGCCTAGCCCAATCGGGAGGATTATTGAAAGAACAACTGTTCTCAGACAAATGGGCGATTTAGACCAAGAAGAGAGAGATTTCTATTACAGCCCCATTTTTATCAAATGAAACTTTAGTAGACTCTTCACCCCTATCTATCCTCTCATGGTATCTTGTGATCCCAAATGGTGAATTACTATAGAACTTTCTTCTTCCGTGCAGTTTATGACTTTCCCTCTTCCTAAAAGTCATCTAAAGACCCTTCTGAAATATACCCACTTTCCTGGACCACTGACCTCCTCTTTTACCCCTTATTTCACACCGCTTTTTTTGCCCTCCCTCCATCTTCATTCTATGACAACCTATAGGTGAATTTTAGTGACTACTGATGTCCAAGTCTTTGTGACCCACACTTCTAAACATCAACAGCCTGTATAAATTCCTCTTGTTTGGCTAGAAAAACATCAAATAGAGCGTGCCAACTTATAATAGGAAATTGAGGTTCACATTTCAGCTCCAACTCTCTTTCTATTACTACCTGTTGGCTTTGAGGATTTGGGCCAGTCGCTTCCCCTCTCAGAATCTCAGTTTTCCCAGGTACGAAATGAGGGGGTTGGGACAAGATCAGGGACTTCGACCCTTTGTTTAATTATGAGCCTCAGTAAGTAATATATTTTACATTATGATCCAGTACACACATACACCTGAAATCAAAGTTTTACTAAATATCTTTTACAATGCAAGATCTGCTTTGATCCAGTCTATTCTCCTCTTCTCTTCTACTCTATTCCATGAAAAAACAAAACAAATGCAATCTGATCACGACCCACGAAATTGGTTTCATCATCACTGGTGAGTCAAGATAAGAAATTTGAAGAGCAAAGGGCCAGATGATAACTGTAATCCTTTCCAGTTCAAAACTAGGTGACTGCAAACTGGATGACTCAGCTCCAACCGTCTACATTAGAAACATTTTATTAGCCCCTGGTTTTATTTTGCCCCAGTGTGGTTTAAGATTCTGAGAAATTTCTGACAAAAGAGATTTCGTCAGCTGAAGTAGGATCAAAGATGAGACACTATATCTCCAGGGATGGGGCTCCTGAACAATGTGGACCTGAGCAGAGCCCTGGCTGCCCAATAGCTTTTCCTTCTTTAAAATCTGAAGTTAATTAATTAAAATTAATCCCAGAATTAACACAGAATATTTTAAGCTTAAAAAGCTTACCAAAATATACATAATTTGTTGATAATATGATTAATTGACAGTATAAAACATCTCTCCATAAGATTTTTGCTCATCCTCTGGGGTGTCTGGGCATGGACACCAAACCAGGCTGTGTGAATTGAGGGAGCGGGTTCCTGCTGATAAGCAAAGCATAACATTTAAAGAGGAAAAAAACTGACAGCTCCATTCTAATAGTCACTGGACAGTCCAGGAGAAAACTGCCCACTGAGAAGGTGCTAGATGGGCAGTAGCCGGGAGTCCAGTAAAGTAGAAATCAACAAGGCTTGTTGGTGGCCATTAGGGTCTAACTGGGGGTGTCTGGGGCTTCCCAGGTGCTTCAGGGTAGAGAACCACCTGCCAGTCCAGGAGATGCAGGTTTGATCCTGGGTCGGGAAGATCCCCTGGGGAGGAAATGGCAACCCTCTCCAGCATTCTTGCCTGGAGAATCTCATGGCCAGAGGAGCCTGGAGGGCTACAGTCCATGGGTCGCAATAGATTTGGGCATGACTGGGTGACTGAAAACAAAATAGGCAAAAGGGAATGTTCTTGGCCCTGAGAAGAGAGTCTGGCAGGAGTCCAAGCAGGGCCTCATGGGGAGGGGCCCAGGGAATGAGTCTTGTGCAGAGTCTCAGTCCTGAGACTGAGAGCACGGTGTGAGGCTTGGGACTCAGCAACCAGACCCAACCCCTGTGACCAGCTGGGAACAAAAGGCCCATCCTGGCTGGGACAGAGTGAAGCCGAGGATGCTGGCCATCACTTCACTTCTGGGGGTAGCCGGGCTGCGAGTGGGAGATGAACATCCCTCTGGGAAGTCAGCCACGGACCTTCAGCTTGGCATTCCTTGATGTGTGTTTCCAAAAATCCACCAATACACCAGGTTCAAGGTGGAAGGGGTCTTCTGCTCCATCGATGACAATCAAATATGGCATCAGTAACTTCTTTATCCCCCAAATGACAGCCCTGTGAAGATGCATTCCCAACAATAGAACATGTTCACATGAAAATCACATAAGAGCTGTTTCCAGCTAATATTTTTGAATAATAAATTCCATATTTAATTGTATTGTACCTGCAACAAATCCAAGTTGTTCAACCCCAAATGCAAAATAGAGGTATGTAACATAGTCATGAATCACTGTGGCATTGCCAAAACATTCTCCCATCTGGAAGCAGGTCCAGAGAACACAGGGCACTAGGCACGTATCTTTTGTCAACAACGCTTTTGCGTAGATAATTCCCCAAATGGCACACACTCACCCAGTTCTCATGGCTCTTAACCCTAATTAACTGAGAATGCAAATAGCTTCCCTATTCTATTCAAAGAGAAGAACGACAAACCCTCTTCGATTTCATAATTTAAAAAACATCTTTGCTAAATTCAAGTTCAGTCACTTGGTCATGACCGACTCTTTGTGACCCCATGGACTGCAGCACGCCAGGCTTCCCTGTCTATCACCAACTCCCACAGCTTACTCAAACTCATGTCCATAGAGTTGGTGATGCCATCCAACCATCGCATCCCCTGTCGTCCCCTTCTCCTCCTGCCTTCAATTTCCCAGCATCAGGGTCTTTTCCAATGGCTCCGTTCTTTGCATCAGGTGGCTAAATTCAAAGAAGCAACTAATTCCTAGTTCCCATGGAGCTTCAAGTTCCTCTTTGATCACCATTTTGCAAGCAGAAAAACTTCTTTCAAATAAGTTCTCAGAACCCTTGAATGATTAAAAACAAAACAAAACAGTTTTAAAGTGTGTTCCTCACAGAGGGCAAAAGGCAATGCAAAACCAAATTAACTCTAGATCCACAGTATAAGTTGTCAACCAAAAAAAAAAGTCAGATACTGCACACATTTGAAATTCTGCTGAAGTTTGAGTAATCAAAGTTTATCTTTAAAATGGAACATGTTCTTCTTTCCTCCTCAGGACCCTTAAATCTTTCAGAGTTTGGGTTGTTTACTATACATTCCCATTCTTTCTGGCCAGTCTTCTGCATAACATTTCTGCAGTGTGGACATGAAGTAATTCCCAGCAAGGCACTGCCAGGTTTTATGATGCCTGCAGGCCTGGGGCAGATCATAGAAACTTAACTACTCAAATAAGTCCCTTGATCATTTGTCACATCTCAAGACCATGTTCCTAACAACTTCTCCCCCATCTCACCCCCAAGATGCAAGAACTCTGCAGCCCACTATATCAACTTTTCCACTCTGGGTGAGGCTCTGTTTATTGGCCTGTTTCAAAAGGTCTGACTCTCTGACATGTTTACCATGCTCCCCACATTAACCACTAAGGAGGCACCTTGAGCAGATGATTCTATTTTTGCCTCTGCTTAGAGAAGAACTCACTAATCTTTGCTCTGAACACACGGCTGGTGGATAGCCTGTTACCACATGGTAGGTGGACATAGGAAGTGTGGTCTGTTGTGGTACAACATCCACCGACACCTCTTGATGCTACTCAGGCTACAGGAGAAATGGGCATCCTGGTATTAATCAAGACCACGGCCCTTCACAGCAGGACCTCCGGGAGAAGGGACTCCACGCCCTCCCTCGCTTGTCCTTCTCCATGTTCTCTGTTGTGAATGCAGTACCTGGATCATAGGACCCACCAGAGAGGCAGTTCTTGAGTGGACCTTCCATTTGTCTTTGAAAGTTGTCTGTAACTCCTCAAGCTCTCTTCTCCATCTCACTGCTGGACCACGGATTGTATCTTACGAGTGACATGGCCCCTGGATCTTTGCAAAAGACTCTAGCCCAAAGATTCTTAACTGATGCCCCCAAACCTTAGACTTCTCTGCTAGAGGTTGGGTTCTCCTGCACAGGCTCTAGGCACGTCGGTTTTGCAGTTGTGGCACACAGGCTCTAGAGCACAGGGTCAATAATTGCCCCGTGGCATGTGGGATCTTCCTGGATGAAGGATCGAACTCTGGTCCCCTGCACTGGCAGGCAGATTCTTAACCACTGGACCACCAGAGATGACCCCATCCTAGCCAGTTTTAATGTAGACTTCAGTGGCATGAAGTACATTCCATTGTGCAACCGTGACCACCACTCTTCTCCAGAACTCTTTTTCATCTTGAAAAATGGAAACTCTCTACCCGTTAAACAATAACTCTCCATTCTCCCTCCCCCTAGCCCTGAGAAGCCACCATTCTACTTCCTGTCTCCATGAACTTGACTAGTCTATACCTGATACAAATGGAATCATACAGTATTTGTCCTTTTGTGATTGGCTGATTTCACTTGGCATAATGGCTCAGGGCTCATCCGTGGAGCATGTATAAGAGTTTTCTTCCTTTCTAGGGTTGAATAACAATCTATCTTTTGTATGCACTACATTCTGTTCATCCATTCATCTGTCGATGGACACTCAGGTGGCTTCCACCCTTGAGCTATTGTGAACAACGCTGCTATGATCACCGGTGTACAAATCTCTCTTCAATACCCCTTTCCATTTTTTTTTTAAAAGATCTATATCCAGAAGTGGAATTGCTGGGATCCTATGTTCATTCTAGGCTTAATATTTTTTATTAGTTAATTACTCTATTTTTTGGCTGTGCTGGGTCTCTTTTCCTGCAAGGGATTTTTTTTTCTAGTCGTGGATGCTACTCTCTAGTTGTGATGCACGGGCTTCTCATTGCTGTATCTTCTCGTGTTGCAAAGCACAGGCTCTAAGGTGTGTGGGCTTCAGTATTTGCAGCACGTGGGCTCAGTAATTGCGATTCTCCAGGCTCTAGAGCACAGGCTCAGTAGTTGTGGTGTGCGGGCTTAGTTGGGTCCGTGGCATGTGGGATATTCCTGAATCAAGGATGGAACTCATGTCTCCTGTATTGGCAGGTGGATTCTTGACGGCTGAGCCTCCAGAGAAGCCCTGTGTTTAATTTTTGCAGAACCGCTGTGCTGTTTTCTGGAGCAGCTGCATTTGGAGTTGCAGTGCTCTATTTTTCCTTTTGACCGTGACTGAGTGGCTGTCACTTCTTGCTTCTAACCTCACAAGTGACCTCCAGAAGAAATGTAAGCCCCTCCCTGTGCTCCGGAACCTTGCTGGCCACCTGAATGACACATTTCTGATCGGAATGCCCGGCCCTTGTCATCTTGCCTCGGCTTCCTGTTGACTACAAGCCAGTGAGCACATTCTTTACCAGACTTGCCCCGTTATCAACACATGCTTGTACTGCACCATAAATTCAGTTCGTTTTAATAAATTCCCAGTAGTCCTTACCCAGAGCCCCTTCTTGCCTTATCTCACTCCTCTCTGCCAAGCCTTTTACAATTTATGTGTTTGCTCTTCAATTCTGCTTTCAGCCCCCTCCAAGTTTCCTCTTTCCCACCAGGTCACTGTGGCCTTTGGGTCTCATTTAAACGTAACCTTCTCTATCTGGAACTCTTTCTTGTTCACAAGGCCTACTCTTCTCTCCCCGGCACCTTCCATCTCCAGGCTTCCTACCTGCAGCAATTTGTCAAGATCAGGTCCCTGTCACTTGTAGCCTCTGAGTTTCCTCCCCCTGTGCTTCTTTCACACAATCTTTTAGCTATTTTTCGAGGCCTGTGTTCCAGCTTTGTGGCCGTTTGCTGGAGGAGAGGCATTGAACTCCCCTGGGTCCTCCCCAGAGCACAGTGTGTGCTTTCATTGAGAGGTTAGCTGGCTCTGTAGCTACCCAGGTGAGGGAGAGCTGGCAGGTGACCTGTGGGCCCAGGCACACAGGCTTGAAAGGAAGTTTAGAGGTTTTAGCTGAGAGGTTGAAAGGGAGACTATAGAGGCCAAAGGTGTGCTAAGAAAATGTGATGGTTTGGACACTGGAGAGGACAACCTCTCTGCAGTGGCAGGAGGGGAGAGGGATCTAAGGAATAGTGCTAAGGAAGCAGGTTATTTGAAGCAGGTTGTTGTACAGATGCGCAGAATGGAGAAGGGTAAGGTGAGGAATGAAGGCTCTGTGTGTGAGTCACTCAGTCGTGTCCAACCCTTTGCGACCCCATGGTCCGTAGCCCACCAGGCTCCTCTGTCCGTGGGATTCTCCAGGCAAGAATACTGGAGGGGGTTGCCATGCCCTCCTCCAGGGGATCTTTCTAACCCAGGGATCAAACCTGGGTCTCCCGCCTTGCAGGCAGATTCTTTATCATCTGAGCCACCAGGGATGAAGAGGGAGGATGGAATTTATAAAAGACAAGCAGACAACCATTCTAACAACCCCGGTGAGTGATAACAGTGATTTGGATCATCAGAAACATGAGGAAAAAAGAGGTAGACTTTCATAAAGGACAGCAGAATGGAACTACCAGTTAGTGACGCTTTAACCTCCGCATCACCAGGGAAGCCAGAATAAGGACAAGGCAACATTAATCACTGATGTTGGCTTTGGATTCTAGAGAGAAAATGATCATTCCCTACATAATGAGGAGATAAAGAATACTGGAGGGGGTTGCCATGCCCTCCTCCAGGGGATCTTTCTAACCCAGGGATCAAACCTGGGTCTCCCGCCTTGCAGGCAGATTCTTTATCATCTGAGCCACCAGGGATGAAGAGGGAGGATGGAATTTATAAAAGACAAGCAGACAACCATTCTAACAACCCCGGTGAGTGATAACAGTGATTTGGATCATCAGAAACATGAGGAAAAAAGAGGTAGACTTTCATAAAGGACAGCAGAATGGAACTACCAGTTAGTGACGCTTTAACCTCCGCATCACCAGGGAAGCCAGAATAAGGACAAGGCAACATTAATCACTATGTTGGCTTTGGATTCTAGAGAGAAAATGATCATTCCCTACATAATGAGGAGATGGAACATGGCAGAGAGGAAGACAGCACCATCCTCACCACCATCAGTTGTAACTATGACTGAGACTTTGGGTCCAAGGTGGCTTGGGAACAGAGCCCTGGAACGATTGCCTGGCCAGGCTGGGATAGAGTAGTGGGTGGGGGAGCCCCAGGCTACACTTGGAATCTGGAATCGCCCGCCTCTTATCCTCCAGTGGCATTTCCCACAGTGCAGCCTCTGGACCATTTCCATTGACAAAAATAATAGTTACATGGAACTAAAGTGGGGAGTTCCCCTTGGTCAAAGGCTGGAAACACTGGGTTAATCCATGGAACACAGGTCTCTCAGAACTGTTCACGTAATAATGTGCTTGGAACATCTCCAAGAGGGAAATTTAGTATGCAGTGTTTATTTGACCACAGAACTTTTTTTTCTCCCCCCTTTCTGGAATGTCTCTTGGGACTAGAATATGGAGAACAGGCACTGAAAGGAAACGCTGATCTAATAAGCAGCAGCATTTTGCTTCTAAAGAATTCCACAAGAAAAACAGGCATTGATAAGAAGAGTTTACTTCACCATTGTAAATCATCAGTGTTACCGCCAGTGATTATTAACCACCTCCCTTTGGAGGCTGTGTGGGTGGGAGTGTGTTTATTCTGTGGTGCTATGGAGAACTGGGGACACAGCCTTGTGTTTTGCATGTTTGATTCCCTTTTATCTCCACACCTTTCTCTCTGGTCCCTTCCTGTTCCCAACAGACAACCATTCCATTGTGCTTAATGTGTATTTTGGGAGGGGGGGTGAGTGTTGCAAGTTCTTGCAAACTGGGTATTGTGGTTCACGTGTGTTTTCTTTGTTGTTATTCAGTTGCTCAGTCATGTCTGACTCTTTGCAACTCCATAGACTGTAGCACACAAGGCTTCCCTGTCCTTCACCATCTCTCAGAACTTGCTCAAACTCATGTCCATTGAGTCAGTGATGCCATCCAACATCTCATCCTCTGTCGTCCACTTTTCCTCCTGCCCTCAATCTTTCCCAGTAATAGGGTCTTTTCCAATGAGTTGACTCTTTGCATCAGGTGGCCAAAGTATTGGAGCTTCAGCATCAGTCCTTCCAATGAATTTTCAGGGTTGATTTCCTTTGGGATAGACTGGTTTGATCTACTTTCTGTCCAAGGGACACCTCAGCTCATGCCAATGGTAGTGTCATATCACTCATTTCTCCTTTAGTTTCTTTGCTTCATGCTACACTGTGAAGCTCCATCATGACGCTGTGCCCCCATCAAGTCTGTTACCTCCAGCTGCTGTCTGTCATTCTGCAGTGCAACCCTGCCCGGCTTTCCCATCTACTCTCCCAGAGGGGGATACCCAGTGACCTCCAGCAAACAAGGCTGCAGTGGACATCCTTTTTTGGGCCCTTTCTAGACCTGTGTGTGCATTCTATGGGCTGTATGGCCTGCTTTTAAGACCATAAGAAAGAGAGATCTTTGTTCCCTGGGGCCACATGTAGTAAAATGTTATTAATCCATAACAATTTTCCAGTCCTCTGCCTGGGTCTTGGCCTTTCAATACAGTTTCTCATGTGACTATCCCAAGAATACTTCAAGTTTACCTGGCCTAATTGCATTAGCTTCAATTTATTGGGGTGACCAAAAGGTCTGTTTTGGACTTGATGGACTTTTTGGCCAGTCCAATATTTGGAAACATCAGTGACTTTAAGACAAGAATGACACGTGGTTAGTAAGAGGTAAGCACAGGGGAGGGCAGGTTCTCCTTGTTATGTACATGCGTGCTCAGTTGTGTCCAACTCTTTGCAACCCTATGGACTATAGCCTGCCAGGCTCCTCTGTCCATAGAATTCTCCAGGCAAGAATAGTGGAGTGGGTTGCCATTTCCTCTTCCAGGGGATCTTCCCGACCCAGGGATCGAGCCTCTGTCTCCTGCATTGGCAGGCGGATTCTTTACCACTGAGCCACCTGGGAAGCCCTTGTTAATCCAAAGCCTACTCCGCTCCCTGTCCCCTTGGTTGCTCCTTGGACACTTCGTGCACTCCTGCCTTAGGCTGACGGCCCTAACATACCCAAAGGAACCTCCACTGAATATGTGCCTTTCAGGACAAATTTGTCCCCAAGAAAACCTCAAACGGGAAGGTCTTAGGTTTTGGTGATTTTGATAATTAGTATTATTTCCCTGGAACATAATGAAAGGACTTGGGGGAAGTCCTTCATCCTAAAATCAAGGGTTTGGGTGACAGCATCTTTAATCTTTCCCCATCTGTGACTTATGAACCATCCAACCACGAATTAGCCCATAAAATATAGAATTGATTTAATCCCACATCAGACCATCTTGGGACCCATAGGATAAGGTGAAGGGCAGACTCATAATGCACTCCACTGGGCTGGGCTCTGCTCTCAGATCATTGGTTTCCCTCCCCAGGGAAACCTTTTCTCTAGCCCTACTCTTAGGGGTCTGCCTAAGGTGACAGAAAGAGCACTTGATTGGGAGGCAGAGCTGGGTCTGGTCTGAGCTCAGCTCTTTCCAGCTGTGGGACTAGAATGAGTGACTTCACCATCATCCTCACTTTTAACAGATACTCGAGCGCCTGCCTGCCTCCCAGGCTGATGTGAAACCAAAGGAACTGTCAGTGGTCTCCACCAGCAGGACCCCACCCCCGCAGGGAGTAGGGATCCTGACCACGATGCCTCAGCCCCTCAGGGTGGGCTCTCACAGGTCCTCTTGCAACCACCTGCCATCCCAGAGGAGTGCCCACTGCAGGAGCCCATCCCTGGCTACCTCTGGGGTGAATTTCCCCGGTTCTGCATGTGGATATTCTCTGGCCTCTCATGCCTCCTGCTGCACAGGGGCTGCTCCAGGGCGATGGCCTGTGTTCAAGTGCTGCCCACCCAATCATCTCACCTCTTGCGACCTCTGTTTTCCTAGCTATGAAATGGGGGTGTTTGGCTAGAATGATCATCGTCAAGCTTCCTTCTGTTCCTGAAATACTATGATCTGTGCTTTAATTTCCATCCCCTACTGCCCCACTTCTTATTTTTCCCCAGCTGTGTCTAAAATTCTTTGGCCATTAAATCCTCCTTTCTTGACAGTTCCACATCTGGGCTTTCTAATACTACCTAGCCCAAGACAGCACATTCCTCGGGCAGCATGGAGTTCCAGGCCACATCATCTTTTCAGGACTCATTCTAGCTCTTGCCAAGCCCCTCAATTCATATTCTGAGTTCACACATCACTGAGGGAGAGGAGATTTTGCTACATATTCTCACACAAATATATGTCCTGCATATATTCTATGTAATAGTAGGTATATGCACTCACACACACACACACACACACACACACACACACAAACACACTCACTTCCTTCTGAGGCCTGCAAATCTACACACTTGGGCATAACCGTGTGGGCGCAAATATTCTGGGACAGCCAAATGACTATTTTAATGTTTCTTTGTCCCTGCGGTGCCATCTAACTATTTATTTAGTAGCTTGACGCTGTTTGCATCAACAACTTTGCCTTATAGGCTCTTCTTCATGTTTATGATTCTTACTGTGAAAAAAATTGCTTGCCTAACATCTGTTCTGAATTTGTTTTTTCTTCCTTTTTATTTATCTGTTCCCTACTGAATTAAATTTGCACCAAGGACAGTAACTCGAATTGGAAACTTCAGTGTCCTTCAGGATTTCTGTACACTTCAATACATCTCTTAATTACTCTTTTTTTATTGTTATGAGATATACATATATATTCATGCTCACACGGGCAGATTGGTTTGTAGCTTACCTCTGCCTGTCCCCCTCTGGGGAATAAGTTTTATTAACTGAATAAATTAAATGGGCGGGTGTATCCAATAGAGTAGAGAGGTTTATCGTTATAGGTTTGCTTCAGATAATTTTCCCCCATTGCTGCCCAATTCCCTCCTTTAGCCACAGCTCTGTTTGGGAGAAAGCTTGACTAGAGCTTGATGCAGCCACAATTCACCAGGAACTAGAAGGGCCCTTTGTCTTCCAGGCCCACTTATGTGAACTCAGATCCAATCCTTATTAAGCCCCTATTCTTACTACTTAGAAACCCACACAGGGACCAAGCCAGCATGTTCACAGTGGTAGAAGGTCCCTAAAGAAGAGTAATGAGACCTGCTTTTCCACCCAATATCTCTGCCGGGTGAATAGATTATGACCCCCAAGACTCAAGGAACTGGCCCCATGTCACACAGTCCTAATTCCAAACACAGTGCCCTCTCTACCATCAGGCCCTCGCTGGTTCAAGGAGGGCTCTCCATTCCTCCCCTCTTTCTGAGCTTTTCCACACTCACTTCCGTCTGTGTCTATGTCTTTGGATGGTACAAAGACCGACAAGACGGTACCCCCACATTTGAAGAACTAGCTCCCTCTTGGCCCCACCCCAGACATCGTCCACTCAACAGATAACTCGGTTTCCACAGAGTGTCTATCCCTGGGCTGATGGTGGTGGGAGAAACCGCTCCACTCTTCTCCCAAAAGTATCACTCATGTCTCTTTTCCTGAAGAAAATCTGGCACCTAATTCAGAAGAGAAACACAGACCTGGGCCAAGTCGCACAAGAATGCCGGGTAACGAGAGGCTGAATACGCCACACTGAACAGACAAACTGAAGCCAGGAATTGGGTAGAATCATGGGCCAGTGAAAGCAGAGAAGGCTTCTAGGAGGAGGCAGTAGTCAAGCCCAATCTGGAATAATGGGGAGATGAGGAGGAGAAGAGAACAATAGTCTACCCCGTGAGAACAGTCAGGAAAGGACCTTAGGGTGGGATGGTGGGAGGAGGGGTAGCTCATGGCTAGAGATGGACACACAGAAGGGGCGGCCAGTTACTGTTAGATGACCCTGAAGGGACGTGGAAGGCTCTCTGCCAACCGCACTCTCTGCTGGAGCAAGATCTCAATGCCAACACATCAGGAAATCCCTGATTCAAATGAGATCTCTGGCAGAGCCATTGGCTTGCAACAGGAGCCAGGCTTACCATAGTGATTCCACACACAGCCAAACCTGGGACGACCACAAAGATTAGTGCTCAGGTGAAGAGCCAGTAGGGTGGACACAAAGGTGATGCCCCTGCCAAGTGGTAGAAGAGAAAGACAAAGAGTTAGCCACACATTTCAGAGGGATGGGGACCAGTGACTTCGAGAATACAAGATAAAGGCCAGTAAAGAGAAACAAGGTTCAAGTCTGGCTTCGATCTGCCAGTAGCAGGAACTGAGAACCCTGGAGGATAAGAAGTGATCTCTTAGAACTAGAAAGGCAGCCACAGAATCGTCTTCCCAGTTACCTGTTGGTACGAGGTGCTCTGCCAGCTTCTCGGGGATGAAAGACAAACAAGACAGGGCTTTGTCCTCAAAGAACTCACAGAGTAGTGAGGAGACTGTCAAGGAAGCCCAAGAAATAAAACAAGGAGATGCAAATCAATAGATGAATGGACAAGATGCCACGGAAACGATGGGAGATGAAGGGTCTGAGAAGACTCCATAGAGAAGCGACAGGTGACCTGACTGTCAGAAAGGTTTTTCAGACAAGATGCAGACCAGGGCTTTAGAGTGACAATCATGCGCAAAGGAGCGGAAACATGGAGAAGCAGTGCAAAGGAAGGGAACTGCAAATAACAGTTTCAAAGCAGCAATGTATGGTTACAGTTCCCAAACTGTGCGCCAAGGCACCCAAAGGTGCCATAGACAATTCACACCGGCTTCCTGGGATATCTTCAATATTCATAGCGAACACAGCTACATCTGTGGGTCACGATAAGAACTACTTTCGGTGCAACATATGCATTCCTTTTTTCAGATGTTACTTAGTTGTTAGACATGTGTTGTTGTTGCTGTTCAGCCGCTCAGTTGTGTCCCACTCTTTGCGACCTCATGGACCTCAGCACGCCAGGCTTCCCTGTCCTTCACTATCTCCTGGAGCTTGCTCAAACTCATGTCCATTGAGTCGATAATGCCATCCAACCATCTTGTCCTCTGTCGTCCCCTTCTCCTTCTGCCCTCTGTCTTTCCCAGCATCAGGGTCTTTTCCAATGTTAGCTCTTTGCATCAAGTGGCCAGAGTATGGAGCTTCAGCTTTAGCACGAGTCCTCCCAATGAATATTCAGGGTTGATTTCCTTTAGGATTGACTGGTTTGATCTCTTTGCTGTCCAAGGGACTCTTAAGAATCTTCTCCAGCACCACAGTTTGAAAACATCAGTTCTTTGGTGCTCAGCTTTCTTTATGGTCCAACTCTTACATTCATACATGACTACTGGAAAAACCATAGCTTTGACTAGATGGACCTTTGTCAGCAAAGTAATGTCTCTGCTTTTTACTACACTGTGTAGGTTTGTCATAGCTTTCCTCCCAAGTAGCAAGCATCTATTAATTTCATGGCTTCAGGCACCATCCGCAGTGATTTTGGAGCCCCCAAAATAGAATCTGTTCCTGTTTTCAATTTTTCCCCTTCTGTTTGCCATGAAGTGAAGGGACTGGATGCCATGCTCTTCATTTCTTGAATGTTGAGTTTGAAGCCAGCTTTTTCACTCTCCTTGGTGGAAGAGGAGTGGGACGAGGAGAGCGTTCCTACAGGGCTCCTCATTGCAGTTAAGAAGCTTGGACTTTTTTGCTTCAAACATTGGAAAGTCATAAGAGGTTTGCTGGTAGTTGGATAGCATGGTCAGTTTCTGTTTCACAAAGGTAGACTTGGCCTTGATGATGCTGTTGGTTTGGGAGCAGCAATCCATATAGGGAGCTACTTCAGTGTCCTAGTGAGAGAGATGGGCCTGGGCTCAGGGGCCTAAGAGGTTGGGCCTAGATACAGCCTGCTCCCCTAACATTACAAAAGTCCTGTAATACATCCAACCCTGTAATACAAATATTAGACATCAATATTAGAAAAAGACCAGATCCTTGCATTTAAACCACTCACAACCAAGCAAAAATGTAGCCAAGAAAAGAACTACAGTTAGTGGAGTACTGCTAGAAGTTAACCTGGCAAGATAGAAAGAAGGAAAACTGATCCTGGGAGGCAGGGGACCAGCATGTGCAAAGGCCCCCATGGATGTGAGAGGTGATGGAGAGTGTCTGGAAGAAAGGTTGATCTTGGTGCTGGCTCTCGAGTGGTGGGCAATAGGGAGGGATGAGGCCGGAGGCCAGGCAGGGGCCGGGCTGTTTACACAATGTGCTCAGGACTGAAGGATGTTTGCACAATGTGCTCAGGACTCCCAGAGTCTTCCGTGGAGACAAACCACTGAAGGAGCTACCATCAGATTGGCATTTGTTTTTACTGCAACGAGAGGTACACAGGATTTTAAGTTCCCTGACTGGGGATCAAACCCAAGTCCCCTGCAGTGGAAATGCAGTCTTAACCCCTGGACCACCAGGCAAGTCCCCAGACAAGGGGGATAAAGCCTTTTATAAAGCCCTGGTGGATAAACAGAATCAGGGCCCATGTGCAGATAAGCAGCTGGTCAGGAAGACAAGTCAGAGGGGTGGAGGCATACATCTGAGTGCAAGGTCTAATGTCCAGCTGGGAAGCGAAGAACCAGAGAGTCCACCAGCGTCTGAGGGCAGGAGAAGAGAGCCGATCCAGCTCCAAGTATTGCAGAGAGGGAAAAGGCTGACTCAGTCCTTGTGGCTCCGAGGGGCTCTGTGAGGTCAGGGTCCGCCCCCAGGCACCAGCGCCCTGAGGCTTCCCTGAGCAGGTAACCATACCCTGATCTCAGTGGTAGGAAGTAGCTAGAAGAAAGCAGCTCCCGGCTCCAGGGACCTATGTCTGTCACTGGCTCCTCAAGAAAAGCGTCCCCAGCAACTTGAGTGAGCTCCGCCCCTCTGCTAACTCAAGCCTGCCTTGTTCTAATGACAGATTCAGGTTGCTAATGAGAAAGGGCAGGATGCTCCGCTGAGCCAAGCTGGGAAGCAGCCGCAGGACTGCGAGGCCATGGTTTCTCTGCAGGACTGTGGGCCGCCCAGCCCGCCTGGGGCCCGCTGCCAGCCATGGATGCCTGCTTAGCTCCCTTGGAACATTTTAGAGACTGATCACTCAGGTGGGCTCTCCAGAACTCAACACCCACTCTTCCCCACTGAGCTGCCCACCACCTTCTCATTCACAGTCCAGGTCAGAGTCAGACTGAAGGCCAAGATGACAGTTACCCTATTAGCCTCCTCCACCTCCTGGGACGTGGCCCTGACACCGAGGCAAGGAGTCATCTGATGCTGTTTAGCAGTCGTCAGATGCTAGAGGCCTGCATCTTTGGAAAAGACCCTGATGCTGGGAAAGATTAAGGACCTGAGGAGAGGGGACGACAGAGGATGAGAAGGTTGGATGGCATCCCTGATTCAAGGGGACATGAGTTTGAGCAAACTCAGGGAGATAGTGAAGGAAAGGGAAGCCTGGCGTGCTGCAGTCCATGGGGCTGCAGAGAGCTGGACACAACTGAGCGACTGAACAGCAAAGAAAGAGGCCCTCATCAGTGTTTCAGTCTCTACCTGGAAACCTGAAGTCTCCAGAAGTGCATTCAGGTTCTTTGTGCTAAAGCGAGGGAAAGGAGTGACATGTCACCTGACCTTCTGGGGATACTTCTCACCCAGCTTCTTCACTCCCTACAAAGTGACATCAGCAGTCACCCAACCCCCATGAGCAGGGGCCTTCACGCCTGATTGGGAGGTTATCGTGGCCAGCATTTGCCTAAAACCTGACTACAGACAAAGCATTCTCTTGTTTCTCATCTGACCCTCATAACAGCCTCTTTATCCAGGAAATTAGCTCAGGAAGGTTGTGGTTTGCTCAAGGTGACACGGCTGTTAAATCACAAGGACACGGCCTTGAACCTGAGTTCTGACAGCTGCACCACTGCCAACACCCACCTCAGCTCTTGACAAGACAAACCTCTTCTTTTTTTTCTTATTACAAAAGCACTCACTGTAAACTAGTGGAACATTAAAGAGATTTGTTTGTTATTCAGCCGCTAAGTCACGTCAGACTCTCTTTGTGACCCCACGGACTGCAGCCCACCAGGCTCCTCTGTCCATGGGATCCTCCAGCTGAG
The DNA here is from genome assembly GCA_006408695.1 of Aepyceros melampus. NCBI lineage: Eukaryota > Metazoa > Chordata > Mammalia > Artiodactyla > Bovidae > Aepyceros > Aepyceros melampus. Next base: position 282,762 of record SJXQ01011989.1, on the reverse strand, counting down.
GAAACTGGAGTGGGTTGCCATGCCCTCCTCCAGGGGATCTTCCTGACCCAGGGACTGATCCTATGTTTCCTGCACCACCTGAGAAGCCTCTATTAAAGTACACAATGTGAAAAGTAAAAGTGCCATAATATGTATCGTTAGCTAATACATCTTCCTCCAGAGTTTTTCCAGGGATACATACATGAGCCTATGCCTGACAGTTTGTGCTCAATACGTGCTTGTTGAACGAGCTATCAAATGGACTATTATTTATTTCCACAACTGTATGTACTATTTCCCAATGTGCTTTTCCATTCAGCTGCTGACTTACACATCTTTTCATACTGATGCTTGTAGGTACCTCCCGATCAACCACCCTTTACAGCTCAGCCACCCTGGACGGGGGCAGGCCTTCTGGAACAGAGCCAGGCAGACCACAGGCTAACAGCAGCAGTGCACCAGGCCTCGATTCGCAGAAGGCAATTGCGAACTATTTTGGTTGAGCCAACTGGTCAGTTTTTTTTTAAAAAAAAAAAAGAAAACTAATTAAACAAGTCAAACAAGCATTATTTTTGCCTGTACAATACTTCACTGATTTGCCTAAATTTTCTTTTCCACCAGGTGCTTCAGAGTTGAGTAAGAACATTCTTATGTGCCTAAATAAGCATAAATGAGTAACTGGCTAAGAATTTTTCACCCCTCAAAGTGACGATCCATACATTTCAATTAGAAGGGAGCAAGAAGTTACCTTCATAATTGGGCTAAGGTGGAGAGTTGTTTCTGGGCCATTAAACAAGAAGCTGCTCTGACTTTCCACCTTTAAAAGACACAGTCTACGCAACTAGAAGCTTGGCTGTTCACACACCTGCTCAGCCTTGGGGAAGAAGTGTCGCTGGTATAGATGACAGCAAGGTCATGGCCACAGGCCCAGGCTCTGGCAGCCATCAGATTGGGATCAAATCCCTATCTTGGGCAATTACTTAACATCTCTAACATCTCTTAACATCTCTTGTCAGTTTTCTATTCTGACAAGTGGGTATAGTAATACCCCATCCATTTCCTATGAAAATTAAATGAAATCCTACAGGCAGTGCACTCAGAACATGGCTGGTAGGTAGTAAGTGCTCAATATACACTAACATTGTGCTTATCAAAGATTCTGAGAAGGGTCTTCAAATACTTCACTGACAAATACTTCCACTGTTAACAGGATGTGTTTTCAAGCCCTGTAGTTGTTCAGTCGCTAAGTCATGTCTGACCCTTTGCAGCCTCATGAACTTTAGCATGTCAGGCTTCCCTGTCTTTCACCATCTGCTGGAGTTTGCTCAAACTAATTTCCATTGAATCAGTGATGCCATCCAACCATCTCATCCTCTGTCATCCTCTTCTCTTCCTGCCTTCAATCCTTCCCAGCATCAGGATCTTTTCCAATGAGTTGGCTCTTCACATCAGGTGGCCAAAGGATTGGAGCTTCAGTTTCAGCATCAGTCCTTCCAATGAATATTCAGGGTTGATTTCCTTTAGGACTGACTGGTTTGATCTCTATGTCCTATAGAAAGTAGACTTAAAATTCAAAGACCATTATTTAACTTCCTTTTTAACTCATAAGAACTACAGGATTTAAAGCAGAGTAAACTGCTGAGATTGCGTGGTTTCACTCCCATGTTTCAGGGGCAAGGAAGCTGAAATGCAGAATTTCCAGAGTCCACCTATAAGGCTTATCAAGTAAGCAGCGGAGCTGGGTGATCCTGGATCCTGACTCCTGGCCCTAGGGCACGCGGCTTTGCATTATTCCACCCCCTCAGGGCTTCTTGGTGGCTTAGATGGTAAAGAGTCTGCCTGCAATGCAGGACACCCAGGTTCCATCCCTAGATTGGGAAGATCCCTGGAGAAGGGACTGGCTACCCACTCCAGTATTCTTGCCTGGAGAATCTCATGGACAGAGGAGCCTGGTGGGCTACAGTCCAAGAGGTCACAGAGAGTCAGATACGACTGAGCCTCTAACACTTTCACACCACCTTAGGAGGCAGTAACATGTGGCCATACATTCATACCAGCGTACAAAACTGAGGTCAGACTCTCTCTTTTTAAAGTATTTATTTATTTACTTGTCTTTGTTGGGTCTTAGTCGTGACCTGCTTCATTGAAGCATGCGGGACAGAGATGGGGGCTCAGTAGTTGCAGTTCATAGGCTTAGTTGCCCCAAAGGATGTGAGATCTTAGTTTCCTTACCAAGGATCAAATGCATGTCCCCTGCATCGGAAGGCAGATTCTTAACTGCTGGACCACCGGGGAAGCCTCTGAGATCAGAGCCTCTTGGGGAAGTATGTTTTGAGAGGCAGAATGGCATTAGGTAGTCACAAGGTTGAAAAGGAAAAGGAATACCTCACAATATTTAGGACTTCTGGATTACAAACGATTGAAACCCAGCTCAAACACACTTAAAAGTGCAAGCTAATTTAAGCTTGAAAGATGCAAGGACACTGCAGGAAGCATAGCTTGACCTGGAGTTTGTGCCAGCATGTGGTACAAAGATGGTTCATAAATTCCTAGTTAAGCACCTTTAGGAGAAAAACAGAGCTTTCCTCAAGCAGCCTCCAAGTATACTTACACATACACCCAATTAAGGGTTCTGACTGGTCCTGACTCAGTCATGCTCCCACCCTCTGGACCAGTCACTGTTGTCAAGGAGATAAGATACCGTAATCAGCCATGTCTGATGGTGAGTCCACCCCCATGACTGGAAGGGCAGGCTCTGCCATCGACAGCTCCTCCAGAACTGGTGGAATAGGGGAGGGTGCTTCCTCAAGGAGGACTGGGCAGACAAAAACAGGGCAGCCATCCAGATATCCAAAAGGAAAAACAAGCTTCACTTAAGAGTTTTTCTGATCAAGGTCTTTCCAGGAGCTCCTCAAGCTACAGATGAGTGTTAGTATAAATATAAATCCATAAGATTGCACAATTTACATGTAAAATGGGGCCAGTTTTCTCACGAGGTTCATAAACCAGCTCTGAAGCAATTCTAAAGAAATGGTGACTAAATTGTTTTTAGCATTAGCAACATTACTAGAAAAAAGCTCAAAGGCTCCCAAGGTGCCCACTTGGAAGGACAACTTTCATTTGAATATAAAAGTATTATTTAGGGGTTTTTTCTTTGAAAATCCAGATTATATGGACATGAGTTTAGTAGGCGCCAGGAGTTGGTGATGGATAGGGAAGCCTGGCATGCTGCAATCCATAGGGTCGCAAAGAGTCAGACACAACTGAGCAACTGAACTGACTGATGTAAAATTATTTTGGTAATAACTACATCAATACAAATGAATCATTACCAAAATAGGTGTGCATCTCAATGTAAATGCTTTCATTTTAGAACTAAGAGTTTAGGGACATGAGAATCACAGCGTGAGCTTTAGATAAATCGAAAGTAGTGTTTTTAACATGGGGTTTGTGGGTCCCCCAATCTGGTTACTGTCAATCGTCCGTCCTGGTTACTGGAGAGCTTATTAAAGTTAGAAGGGACTGGGTCCCATCCCAGGGAGGCTGGTCAAGAGGTCAGGCATCACTACTTTTTGAATGCTTAGCCAGTGCTTTTGACCAGTCCTTGAGGCTGAAACCATTGCCCTAGAACAGCATTTCTTGAATTGTGGGAGGAGTCAGAGTCCAGAGAGCCTGCTCAGATGCAGATTTCTGGGTACTCCCAGCCTACTAGATCTGCTCTGGGGAGGAGCAGAGCTGTGGCTATAGTTTAAGTGCCCAAGTGACTTTGAGACATTTGAATTTTTTGAGATAATTATAGATTTACAAGAAGCTGCAGAAAGAAACGTACAACAACCCTGTACACCCTTGACCCTGTTTCCGCCAGTGGCCACCCCTTCGTAGCTACAGTGCATTATCAAAACCAGGAGATTAACATTGATACACTCCATCACGGGCTTCCCAGGTGGCTCAGTGGCTAAAGAATCAGCCTGCAATGCGAGAGACGCAGGTTCAGTCCCTGGGTGGGGAAGATTCCCTGGAGGAGGGCATGGTAACCCACTCCAGCATCCTTGCCTGGAGAATCCCAAGGACGAGGGAGCCTGGCAGGCTACAGTCCATAGGATCGCAAAGAGCTGGACTCGACGGAAGCAACTGAGCACACCCAGCATGATCCATAATACTTATTCAAATTTTATCAGACGTTCAAGCCTTTGTGTATGCGTGTGTGATGTAGAATCCTCTGAAGTTTTATCAGATGTGTAGGTTTGTGTAACCACAACTGTACATTAAGATACAAAACCGGTCACCACAAGGCTCTCTTGTGCTACCTTTTACGGTCACACCACCCCATCACACCCCGTGCATCCCTAGAGTTTAGAATCTACTCTTTTCCTTTAGAAACAACTAACTCACTGCTGTTTCAAAACATACAAATGAAATCATATAATATGTAACCTTCCTAGATTGGCTGTTTTCATTTCAGGTGTCAAAGAATCCCTCAAATTTCATTTTAAAATGCTGTGAATGGGAAATGTCTTAGGGAAATATCCACAGTTTTTACCAGTTTCTCAAAAAAGTTCTATGACATGCCTCATAAAGTTTATAAAAGCATTGGTTCATGGTTTTATTGGGTTATTTTTGGTCTTCTTGGCTAAAATCAATAAAATAAAAAACTAGTGAATATTTTTTCTTCTACCACATCTGTTGAATTCCTGTGTCCCAGAGATTTCTCTAACAGTTTGGGAAATATGATCACTCAGATGAATATTTCTGAGTGCCTGACTTGTGCCAGACAAATATTATTTTTTCCCTAGTTAGTAGAAGGGGAAGAGTTAAAACATTAAAGACACTTTTTGCTTATGAAAAGTTCTAAGTAACTAAGAAATCAGAGCAAACTTTGCTGCTTTCATGCCATGTGACTTGAACTGCTCTGCTCTTTACTGCTCTGAACTGGATGTGCCAGTGATCAAATAACATCCTGAAAAATAATCCCATACACTGAAAACATGGCGTTTGCAGTGGAGCTACTTGTCATCACTTTGGCTGGCTTTATACAGTTGCTAGTCAAGTGCTCATAGCTCCTCCAGGCACACTTGTCCCTGAGCAGTTGTCAAACTGATTCCTCTGCTTGCCATATCCTCACTCCCCTTTGCCACCCATCTATCTGGACTAACTCTTGCCCATCCTTTGAAACTCACTTCAGGAAGTACCACCTCTAGGAAGGCTTCATTCTCTCTTCTCCAGGCTTTCGTGGGGTGTGCCCAATGTCACCCATGCTTGCCAAATGTCACAGTGGATGGTGATTACTTAATTGCCACTGCCACCAGGCTCTGAGACTCTTGAAGGCTATGACTGGGTCTTGGATGCTTTTATGTGCCCCTGAACTTCAATAAATAGCAAGATTTATTTAATAAATAAACAACAGTATGTCCTTAAACAGCTTCCTGTTGGCATTCACCACCACTGCTGATTGCCTGAGACTTTCCTCCATTTCTTTTTTTTTTAAGATTTTTTTGATGTGGATCATTTTCAAAATCTTTTCTGAACTTGTTACAATATTGCTTCTGTTTGATGTTTTGGGATTTTGGCCCCAAGGCTTGTGTGATCTTAGCCTCCCCAACAGGGGATTGAACCCGTATCCCTGCATTGGAAGGCTAAGTCTTAACCACTGGACCACTAGAGAAGTCCCTGTTTCTTCATTACTGTCATAGTATCTCTATGTAGGTTAGCACCCAGGTGTTCAGTCTTTCCCCAGCAGGTTTAATCGTCCCTGAATTCTTATAAAGGTTTGTTAGTACACTTTAGGCTTTTGCCCAAGAATCAGTATATACAAGTCACTGATCTTCTTTTGCTAGAATGCTTGTCTCCCCAGTTTTGGAAAATAGGGACAACACTGACCTGCACCATTTCCTTCTTGGTCTTTCTACTGGATCCTATACATTCTTTATTATTGTGTTTAAACTTACAGATCTGTCTTTCCTATCAAGGGGGTGAGTTTCCTGGGGCTAAAGACTGTCTATTATTCATCCCAGAGTCTCCAGGCACTGGTACCAGGTGGGATTCCACAAATGTTTGTGGAATGAAGTTTGGTGTTAGGTCATCAGAGCTCTGCTGTTCCTCATGCTTAGCACATGAATTTCCTCCTCTTCTCCACACCTTTACTCCCTATTTATCCTTTATCCCTGATTCTAACCCACTGTGAATTCTTTATGGAAAGGAGAAGAGAGCAGATAAATATGACATTTATCATTTTAAAGCAACTTTAAGTTAAAATTTTAAAGTAATTCTCTTATTCCTCCCAGGTACTATCTTGGTCGTCGGATGTTTATTGTTATCTCTGAGCCAGACATGATTGAGCAGGTGTTGGTTGAGAAGTTCAGTAACTTTACCAACAGAATGGTATGTAATTTTCTTTCTGCTTATGGATGGAGGGGAATCCTTCTAAGATGCAAGGACCACACATCACATCTAATAGGGACATGACTGGGCCTCTTACAGGGTTTAGATCAGTTCAGCTCAAAACTGAGCTCCCCAGTGAATTCGAGTTTTCAAAAGAGATGGACTGTCACAAAAGAATAGCGTTTACAGTTAAAAAATGCTTCAAGAAAGTGAAAGCTCAAGAGAAGTGGTAGCTGATAAAAATGCTGAAACCGGGAGGGTTTTTAAAGCTGTGTTCAAAGCTAGAGGAATCCAGAGAGCATAGGTCAAGCGCCTGAGGAAGACCAAGGAAGGTTAATAAATATCAGAGGGAAAGTGACATTTCAAGACTCCCGTGCTTACATCTTTCCCAGAGAGTATCAACGTCCTAAGACTGGAAAAGGAAGACAAGTGACATGACGAGGGAAATTCATCCCCAAGTAACAAGTCTCCAACCCACGAGAGAACGTAAATATTCCACCTTTTTTTTTTTTGCAAAGTACAGATCCTACTCTTTTTGCAAAGTACAGATCCTACTCTTTTTGCAAAGTACAGATCCTACTCTTTTTGCAAAGTACAGATCCTACTCTTTTTGCAAAGTACAGATCCTACTCTTTTTTTGTCTTTGATAAGAAAGCCCAAAGAATGGAAGAGATAAGAGAAAACGGCACAGGTCAGGGCTGTCCATGTTTTCAAAAAATGAGGAGATAACAATCCTAATAGAAATGGTCAACAGCCTTCATGCTAATTTTTGGAAAATAGTCTAAAGTGAATGAATAAACTGTTGCTTGTGAGAATTCAGTTCAGTTCAGTTCAGTTCAGTCGCTCAGTCGTGTCCGACTCTTTGCGACCCCACGAATCGCAGCACGCCAGGCCTNGGAAGAGGGTGTGTGCTATGACCAGTGCATTTTCTTGGCAAAACTCTATTAGTCTTTGCCCTGCTTCATTCTGCATTCCAAGGTCAAATTTGCCTGTTACCCCAGGTGTTTCTTGACTTCCTACTTTTGCATTCCAGTCCCCTATAGTGAAAAGGACATTTTTTTTGGGTGTTAGTTCTAAAAGGTCTTGTAGGTCTTCATAGAACTGTTCAACTTCAGCTTCTTTAGCGTTACTGGTTGGGGCATAGACTTGGATAACTGTGATATTGAATGGTTTGCCTTGGAAACGAACAGAAATCATTCTGTCGTTTTTGAGATTGCATCCAAGTACTGCATTTCGGACTCTTTTGTTGACCATGATAGCTACTCCATTTCTTCTAAGGGATTCCTGCCCACAGTAGTAGATATAATGGTCATCTGAGTTAAATTTACCCATTCCAGTCCATTTTAGTTTGCTGATTCCTATAATGTCGACGTCACCCTTGCCATCTCTTGTTTGACCACTTCCAATTTGCCTTGATTCATGGACCTGACATTCCAGGTTCCTATGCAATATTGTTCTTTACAGCATCGGACCTTGCTTCTATCGGCAGTCACATGCACAACTGAGCGACTGAACTGAACTGAACTGAAGGTGTTAGCTTAATTCCTAGGTGTATTCCTATCATCTCCTCCACCCTCTCCCTCCACACACAGATTATCCTCTCTCTCCTATTTCTTCAGCCTTTCTCTCTGTGATGTCTTCCATGCCTGAGCATGAAAACATGCTTCCCTCTCTCTCCTTTCAAACAAACCCTACCTTGACTTCCCCTCTTCCTCTGGTTCCTGTTGCCTCCCACCTCCACTTTTGAGACCTGCTTGTCTGCAGGGAAATGGTGTTCTGCTCTGGGCATCATGGTAGCTGAATGGTAAAGACTCTGCCCTTGTGGGTGGGGGCTGTGGATTTCTTGCGATGCCTATGATTGGTGGGTAAGTCTGTGTGAGTCTGGGGTGCTAGTTATGGCCACACACTTAGCCACATTCTCCAGTAGTACTTTATTGGGGATCTAAGCATTTCCACCATCACGACTCCTTTGTCCTTCCTAGTCTCTCTGATTTGATTTATAACTGAATTATCGAGGGCGTGGATGTGTGCAAAGTCCCTTCAGTCATGTCTGACTCTTTGTGACCCTGTGGACTATAGCCCACCAGGCTCCTCTGTCCATGGGTATTCTCCAGGCAAGAATAATGCAATGGGTTGCCATGCCCTCCTCCAGCGGATTTTCCCAACCCAGGGATTGGACTCAGGTCTCCCACATTGCAGACAGGTTTTTTACTGTGTGAGCCACCAGGGAAGCCCAAGAATACTGAGGTGGGTAGCTTAACTCTTCTCCAGGAGATCTTCCTAAGCCAAGGATGGAACCCAAGTCTCTGAGGTCTTCTGCTTTGGCAGGCAGATTCTTTACCACTAGTGTCACCTGTGAAGCCCCAAATTAGCAACTAGAAGGGTGCACTAGGTAGCCTCCTCAAATCTCAATGATGGGAAAATGCCAAGATTCAAGGGACAGGTGGGGAAGAGCAGCCTGCTATCTGATCCACAGTCATGGTCAGGGAGCCAGAGAGCTTTTCCTATCCTCCCCCATGTCTTTGCTATGCTCCCATCAAACTGGTATGAGGTCTCAGAAATCCCATTCAACTGTGATTTGGGCAGTCGAGATCAATCAGTTGGAGTTAATGAGAGAGATTAAACCTATTTGAAAACCGTGATCCTATATGCTGATGTCTCCTAAATCGGTAATAGCATTCCTAACCTGCTCTCTGACCCATACAGTGAGGGGTCCTCATTGTCCTTAGCACAAAGGGCAAACTTCTTACCATGGCTTGACCAGCCTCTGACTGCCTGCCACCTCCCTTGCCTTTCCTTATTGTTGTTTCTACTCCAGCCATACTGTGCTCCCTGTGTTTCCCTCAGCAAACCATGTGTATGTTGTTGTTGTTCAGTTGCCCAGTTGTGTCCGACTCTTTGTGACTCCCTTGTGACCCCATGGACTGCAGCATGCCAGGCCTCCCTGTCCATCACCCTCTCCCAGAGTTTGCCCAAATTCATGTCCATTGCATCTTGAGACTCCTTTGGACAGCAGGGAGATCAAACCCAAAAATCTTAAAGGAAATCAACCTTGAATACTCATTGGAAGGACTGATGCTGAAGCTGAAGCTCCAATACTTTGATCACCTCATGTGAACAACCGACTTATTGGAAAAGACCTTGATGCTGGGAAAGATTGAAGGCAGAAGGAAAAGAGGGTAACAGAGGATGAGATGGCTGGATGACATCACCAATGCAAACCATGCATAAGGGCTTTTGCAAATAGTGTATGCTTGGCCTGGAAGGAAAGTCCCATCCCCCCCCCCACCCCAATGCTGGTCTGGCCAGTTTGGCTCACCCTGCACATCATAGCATTCCTGCCCTGAAAGCCACTCCTGGTAAGGTAGGGGCTTCTTCCTTGGTGCTCTTCCAGACTTGGGTTCCCGGGGGACGAGATGTTGCTTTTATCTCCCCTCACTCCTCAGGGTGCAGAACAAGGTCTTCCCTATCATGGGCCCGGAACCCAGGTTTCTTGGATGAATGAGTGCATTTTCAAGGGTGCTTATAGACTTTCCTCCTTTTGTTGGTTCTAATTGTTTAGCCCGCTAAACAATTTCAATTTTTCTAGAAATTTTGCATGGCAAAACTGGGCAAATTTCATACAGTGAAACCAGAATAGTTTAGATTTCTGATGTAGATGAGATTTCCTTATGTTTCCAATGTTGATTCTGGCCCCTCAGTGAAGAATGGATTTTAGTTGCCCCAGTCCTGAGCAGCCTATATTATGCTGTTGTGGTTGAGTTACTAAGTTGTGTCTGACTCTTTTCGACCCCAGGGACTGGAGCACATCAGTCTCCTCTGTCCTCCACTGTCTCCTGGAGTTTGTTCAGGCCTGTATTATAACAGAAGCTAAATGCTCTGAGGACAAGTTCAGTCTAGAAATTTCCTTAAGACCATGAATATAAGACATGACATGCACCGTGGTGTTAGTGGATACTTCTGGATGAATTTCTAGACAAATCCTAGATTTGTCTGGATGTTGGGCCATAGCCTCTGTACTCTTGCTCTTTACTCTTACTACTGGGCTTCTTGAAATATCCCAGTTATAGTTTTTACCCTTCCCTCCTTGACTTTCTTTTTTTCCCTTCCAATATTTCTAGAAGAAAATACAAAATCCTCAATTTCATTGCCTATACACACAGGAGGTTAGTAAAGGTTTTTAGTCTCTATCTCTTGTGTGTATTAAGATGTGCAAGTGCAGAAAGAGAGAAAAATACTACTTTTCCCAAAACTTACAAGAAAAATTAAGGCCTAAACCTTGGGTTGCATCTAACTTTGTTCTTTATCTTTAATATAGCAGATGCTTAATAACTTTTAGCTGCAGTTCTCTTTATAATTATCAGTATTATTCTTAGTAGTAATAGGACCCAGGATTTGGAAGTAGGTTGTCTTTACAACAAAGCAAGTGTGGGGAATAACTGCCCTGGACCTACCTTCTCCATAGGAAGTGGAGATTGTATATATTAGCTGGAGTACACCCAAGCTACTTTTGGGACAAACAGATCATGTGTTCTGAACAGAGGTCAACAGCTGTTTCTCCTCTGTGGCTTCCAGAAATGGGGACAGATGTATTCAGATTGACCTTCCTTATTCACTGAGTGTGGGAACAGTTGGAAAGGGTACGGGGTAGGGAGATAAAACAAGGGGGAGGGTGGGAAGGTTCCCATGGGGGCCCAGTAATACGAGAGAGCATTAAAAGCAATGTTGAAGTTAACAGTTCTATTTCCTGGAGGGTCTGTGCTAAAACACATGTGAGGGGGAGGAAGGTCCTGACATTTTTTCTTAAAGGAGGAAAACCAGGCATGACAGTTTTCCCAAGGCTCAGACAAGATTGCACTTCCTGGAGAGGTCAGAGGTCATCTCCTCACCATCCCTCTGATTGCACAGCAGGGAATAGAAGAGGGTCAGATCAGGTTCAAAACAAGATGTGAAGTGAAATACATTCCTCACCTTGCTCTCCCAATCCCAATTGTGTTTAATTAACATTCCTCTTTCTAGAAAATATCCAAAATGTCCCAGTGGCTTCCAAAAAAATAAAAAATTCGGCCGACTCAGGGCCCTAGGTAACTTTGTATAATGACTGCCATAAGGCAGGCGCTGGTCTTCTGAGGCTGAAGGAACATGGCCTCATGAGACCATTAGATTTCCAGAATGAGAGGATTGGAGAATGGCACAGTAGACTTCCCTGATAACAACATCTTTGGATCCTAAGACTGTCATTTGTCACACTGTCACAGTGGTTTAGCTTGGGTCTGATCTGTAATAGTCTCTCGATCTTTAGTGACAGTGGTGATGCTTTCAGTAGCTACCCCTCCCCTTCTGCTTTTTTTCAGATGACCAAGTGGATGAGCTTGTTGTCACAGAACCGTCCTAAAGCTTAGATCAGCATTGCCTGGGCTTGTGATGTATCCTTGTTGACAGCACACAAATTCCGGGTCTATCAGGATTAAATCCTCTAGGATGATGTCACAACTACACAAAATTTGTTTTTTCCTCTTGATCAGGTCTGCTTGAATATAGGATCAGCAGAGAAATATGGGCTTCCATGGTGGCTCAGATGGCAAAGAATCCGTCTGCAATGTGGGAGACCTGAGTTTGCTCCCTGGGTTGGGAAAATCCCCTGGAGGAGGGCATGGAAACCCACTCCAGTATTCTTGCCTGGAGAATCCCCAGAGGAGCCTGGCAGGCTACAGTCCATGGCGTCGCAAAGAGTCAGATATGACTGAGCAACTAAGCACAGAGAAATATGAGAACCCCATACTGCTGACTGAAGGAAGGCTCTGTACATCCTATAGAATTCTTGTGGGACTTTTATGAAGTTGTTGCTGAAACATAGATGTGTCCATCAGGAAGATGCATGCCTCTTTAAAAACCTTGCTCTTAGCCACTGGCCTGTCAGTAATAGATTCAAGCTGTTGGTTTTTCTATTTTGGGATGGTGTCTTCTTCTCCCATGATGTTCAAATCTAGTTCAAATCCCAGCTTTGCTACTTACTGTGTGATTGTGAGGAGAAGGCAATGGCACCCCATTCCAGTACTCTTGCCTGGAAAATCCCATGGATGGAGAAGCCTAGTGGGCTGCAGTCCATGGGGTCGCACAGAGTTGGACACGACTGAAGCAACTTAGCAGCAGCAGCAGCAGCAGTGTGATCGTGGGTAGATTACTTAACTCTCTAAACTTCTGTTTCCTCACCTATAAAATGGAGATATTAATAGTACCAACCACCTCGGTTGTTGTGGAGATTGAAGGAGGTAATGTATGCATGATGCTGAGCACATACCTGCTAGCAGGCAGCTCCCAGGAAATGTTATTCTAGCTACTGCTTTTACACATGGAGAGACAGGCCTGCCTCTGTTACCGGTCAAAAGATTCTTTTATTTATATATTTTTTTTAATTAATTTTTATTTTTTAGTTTGTTTTGCTTTACAATACTGTATTCATTTTGTTACACATTGACATGAATTAGCCATGATTGTACATGAACTCCCAATCCCGACCCCC
>SJXQ01011989.1:225604-268683 GCA_006408695.1 Aepyceros melampus | reverse complement strand
TGGACAACCACTTGTAAAAGAATGAAATTAGATCACTTTCTAACACCATACACAAAAATAAACTCAAAATGGATTAAAGATCTAAACGTAAGACAAGAAACTATAAAACTCTTAGAGGAGAACATAGGCAAAACACTCTCTGACATAAATCACAGCAGGATCCTCTATGACCCACCTCCCAGAATACTAGAAATAAAAGCAAAAATAAACAAATGGGATCTAATTAAAATTAAAAGCTTCTGCACAACAAAGGAAACTATAAGCAAGGTGAAAAGACAGCCTTCTGAATGGGAGAAAATAATAACAAATGAAACAACAGACAAACAACTAATCTCAAAAATATACAAGCAGCTTATGCAGCTCAACTCCAGAAAAATAAATGACCCAATCAAAAAATGGGCCAAAGAACTAAATAGACACTTCTCTAAAGAAGACATACGAATGGCTAACAAACACATGAAAAGATGCTCAAAAGATTCTTTTAAACTTTTTGTTTGTATTGGAGTATAGGCGATTAACAATGCTATGATAGTTTCAGGTGAACAGTGAAGGGACTTAGCCATAAATATACATGTATCCATTCTCCTCCAAACCCCTCCTCCCACCCAGGCCGAGTGGGCAAAAGATTTTTGTTGTTGTTTAGTCGTTAGGTCATTTCTGATTCTTTAGTGAACCCATGGACCCCTCTGTCCATGAGGCAAGGATGCTGGAGTGGGTTGCCATTTCCTCCTCCAGGGAATCTTCTTGACCCAGGGGTTGAACCTGCATTGGCAGGCAGGTTCTTTACCGCTGAGTCATCAGGGAAGCCCCTAAAAGATTTTTAGGTAATTGTTTTTCTTTCCCTCTTTAGAGTTTTTTGATGTAGACCATTTTTGAAGTGTTTATTGAATTTGTTACTAGATTGTTTTCTGTTTTCTATTTTGGTTTTTTGACTGGGAGGCATGTAGAATCTTAGTTCGCTGACCAGGGATTGGACCTGCACCCCCTGCATTTGAAGGTGAAATCTTAACCACTAGACTGCCAGGGAAGTCCCTAGATAATTGTTTAAGTTACTTTTCACTGTATTTTTCATGAAATCCTTGATAAAGCCCCCCAGATTCTTTCTGCAAATATATCATTTTTAATATTTCTTTACTTGGGCTTAGTCTATCAATATGGAAATTATTTCTTGGTTTTTGTTTCTTTTAGTGTTTTTTATTTCTTCTAGTGGCAGCCTAAATTTTTTCAGGCTTTGGTTCTGCTGGCTTGTGGTAATATACAGGTTTTTAAACCTCATTTTTATCTTCTTTTTTTGAATAAGATTTTCATACAAACAGCTGGAGTGATACCCCATAGCTCAAAGGGAGAATCTCAGGCCTCATTACTTCCCTATTCCTACTACGTGAGCATTTGAACCTCTGTGAGGTAGATGTTTGGGAAAAATTAGAAACTAATATGAAAGATAAGCTTCTAGCAGGAATTCAGATCAAAGAAGATATTACCCTGGTAGGCTTGCTTTATATGAGTTAGAGATTGCCAAAGGTTTTCCACTGACTGACTTGGCAACTCTGATTCTTGAAGATTCTTCAAAGATAACCCATATAGTTTATATTGGTTTATGTTATTGTTAAAGAATTGCCTGGCAAGGAGGAATACTATGCTAATTTCTAAAATGATTCTGGTGGCACTGTTGCTATGAAGTAAAGTGAATCCACAGAAATAGATTTTGTTTGACCCAATAAATATTTATTCACCCCTTATAATAAACATGACATGGAGGTTCATTAAATCTTATTTCTGTCTTTAGAGTGGGCTTTCCACATGGCTCAGATGGTAAAGAATCTTCCTGGAACGTGGGAGACCTGGGTTTGATCCCCGGGCTGGGAAGATCCCCATAGAAGGGAATGGCTACCCACTCCAGTATTCTTGCCTGGAGAATTCCATGGACAGAGAGGAGCCTGATGGGCTTAAGAGGGGAGAGATTCACTCATTGTGTGACATATGCACCCTATTGAGGGAGGCGTTTTGATCCTCATTTTACACATGAGGAATTGACATTATGACTTTCTAAGATTATATGGCTACAAGTGACTCAGCTGGGCTTTAACTCCTACGACTGTGGGACTTCATATCCTTTGCTTTTTGCCATTGGAGTTCCCAAATATGTGATTCTTGTCCCGCCCCACCTCCCTCCACTCCCAGCTGTGTCTTACAATTCAACTCAGTTCTGACACTATTTACCTGGAGTTAGTGTCAGATCCATTGGAGAAGGCAATGGCACCCCACTCCAGTACTCTTGCCTGGAAAATCCCACGGACAGAAGAGCCTGGTGGGCTGCAGTCCACAGGGTCGCTATGAGTCGGACACGACTGAGCGACTTCACTTTCACTTTTCACTTTCATGCGTTGGAAAAGGAAATGGCAATCCACTCCAGTGTTCTTGCCTGGAGAATCCCAGGGACGGGGGAGCCCCTGGTGGGCTGCCGTCTATGGGGTCGCACAGAGTCGGACACGACTGAAGCGACTTTGCAGCAGCAGCAGCAGCAGCAGTGTCAGATCCTTAGGTTAGGGGCTCAGTCCAGTAAGACCACCTCCATTTCAGAAGCCAGCTGCAAGTCCTTGGTTGTCACTTGTACTTCTGACCAACTGGCTACAAATTTGGTTCCCACAACCCCCCCTGGGGTTCAATAATGTGCTAGAGTGGCTCACAGATCTCAGAAAAATACTCATGCTTCCTGAGTGTTTATTACACAATAAAGGAGTTAATAACTGAACAGCCACGGGAGGAGATAGATGTAGAGTGAGTTCTGGATTCCAAGTGCTGGAGCTTCTGTCCCATGAAATTGGGGTGCCCTACCCTCCCTGCTTGTGATGTGTTCACCAATCCAGAAACTCCCCAAAACCTGTAGTTCAGGGATTTTATGAAGTTTTTTTTAATCACTTAGGCGTGATTAACTTTTAACTCAATCTCCAGCCCTTCTCTCCTCCCCAGAGAATAGAGGATGAGACTAAAAGTTCCAAGCTTCTGATCATAGCTTGAACTTTTTGGTCACCAACTTTCTTCTGAAAGCTCTCCAGGGATCCAGCAAGAGTTACCTCATTAGAAAAAANTTTAACTCAATCTCCAGCCCTTCTCTCCTCCCCAGAGAATAGAGGATGAGACTAAAAGTTCCAAGCTTCTGATCATAGCTTGAACTTTTTGGTCACCAACTTTCTTCTGAAAGCTCTCCAGGGATCCAGCAAGAGTTACCTCATTAGAAAAAAAAAATGTTCCTATTATCCAGGAAATTCCAAGGGACTTAGGAGCTCTGTGTAAGGAACTGGGGACAAAGACCAAATATTAAAACAAAAGATCCTCCTAGCATTTTATTGATTAAGGAATTGAAAAAGTTTTAGGAGCTCTTGGTAGGAGCCAGGGATGAAGACCAAAATACATATTTCTTATTATATCACAATATTATATACCCTGAGACTTTTTTTTTTAAGGATTTTACCCCTAGGGTTAGTTCCTATTATGTTTAAACAGCCTATAGAATTTGGTCACTTGTGTTTTTCTCTGATGAGCCATGTAGTGTGGACTTTAGTATACCTGTTGATTTATTAAGGTCACTTGTTCCATCACAGACCGTATGTCCTTGAATTGCAAGAGTGTATGTGGGTTTAAGGAATCTGGAATTTCTTCATAAAAATACAGGTGCATTTTTATGAAACACTTTAATTAAGTCTTCCCAGTGGAGAATCCCAGGGACGGGGGAGCCTGGTGGGCTGCCGTCTATGGGGTTGCACAGAGTCAGACACGACTGAAGCGACTTAGCAGCAGCAGCAGCAGCAGTGCCATCTTGGGTCGCTATTCTCTTTCTTCTCCACCCTCTGATTACACATGTCTAATAAGACATCTTGTTGCTGTTTTTCTAGATTCCATATATATGTATTAATGTATGATAGTTGTTTTTCTGACTTCACTCTATATAATAGGCTCTTGACTCAAACTTGTTCCTTTTTATGGCTGAGTAATATTCCATTGTGTTTATATGCCACATCTTCTTTAAGTCTTTCTAGGGGGCTCAGTGGGTAAAGAATCTGCCTGCAATGTAGGAGATGGAGGAGAATCAGGTTCAATCCTTGGTTTGGGAAGATCCCCTGGAGGAGGAAATGGCAACCCATTCCACTATTCTTGCCTGCAGAATCCCATGGACAGAAGAGCCTGGCAATCCATAGTCCATGGGGTCGCAAACAGTCAGACACAGCTGAAGCAAATGAGCGTGCACGCACCAGAAAGGCAATGCATATTCCCTATCCTTTAGTCCTGAAGGAGTGTATAGTCCTGGAGGGGGCTGACAGTAGGGAGGCAGTACAGGGCTGTGATTATGGCATGGTAGTTCAAGTTAGAAAGGTCTAGGTTCTAATCCTGGCTCCACTGCTTCCTGGGACTTACTAACCTGCTCTCAGAGTCAGTCTTCTTATCTGTACAATGGGGATATAAGAGCATGTTTCTTATATAGATGGTGTGAGTGTACTTTGAGATCAGGTGTGTAAAGTGCTGGTTCATAAGTGCTATTACTATTATGGGAAATGTCATCCAATCCTTTGGCCACCTGAGGGGAAGAGCCAACTCACTGAAAAAGACCCTGATGCTGGGAAAGATTGAGGGCAGGAGGAGAAGCAGGCAACAGAGGGTGAGATGGATGGCATCACCAACCCAATGGACATGAGTTCGAGCAAACTCTAGGAGACAGTAAAGGACAGGGAAACCTGGTGTGCTGCACTCTATGGGGTCGCAAAGATTTGGACATGACTTAGTGACTGAACGACACCAGCAAGAAGGATGGTCTCAGTACTCCATGCATTGATGGATTGAGGCCTCTTATTTCATCTTTATCATTTCTCCTTCTTAGTGAATGTGAATGCCACTGAATTTCAAGAGTAAATGTGAAAGGTCTGTAATGAAATGATTTGTTTCTTTAGTATGTTAAAAAAGGAAGGCAAATGCCAAAGTGTCTGTTTCTTTATATTCTAAAGAGTGAACATCAAATACTTTTGTCAAGTTATAAAATCAAGTATACGTAACTATTGTTTTGTGGATTTGTGTAAATCAGCTAACCTTTCTGGGCATCAACATCTTCTTTCATAAAATAAAGGAGCTAGTCCATATCATTGCACACATTTCCAACTAAGGCTGAATCAATTAAGCACTACCACATACATAATATCAACTAGATGTTCTATGCTTGAAGCATATTTCTTTTCTACGCAGCTGTTAATTTGCTCTTTAATCTTTTGTTATCAATCACAGAAAATATGGAGGAGTCTTTGTTTCTACTGTACATATTCTTAATCTCTATGCTGAATTTTAGAGTCTCTTGTTCTGGATCTGGGTGGTGTGGGGACTCCAGAACAGGGCTAAACTTTTGGAGAAGGGTATCTTGACTTATTTATTTATTTGACTGTGCTGGGTCCTAGTTGCAGCACTGGGATCTTCAGTCTTTTCTTGCAGCATGCTCACTCTCAGTTGCAGCATATGGGATCTAGTTCCCTGACCAGGAATTGAAACCAGGCTCCCTCCAAAGGCAGAGTCTTAGCCACTGGACCACCAGGGAAGTCCTATCCTGCCTTTTACAAATTGTTGCTAGAAAGACATTAGGGTAAGATAGAAGTTCCTCTCTATCTTTGAGGAACTAGGAATACTGGGTCAAATGTGAGAAATGAATCTTCTCTTGAAGATGTCCCCCTCATGACTGGACACATGACTTCATCATTTACCTTCAGTCCAGAGGTATAGGTGAATCATTTCCAAGGACAGATTGCTCCAAATGGCAGAAAGATATATTGGTACGGGAGAGGGGAGGTCAAAAAAACTGTGTGAGAAAATTAAAATATGGACAAAGAGGGTCTCCTAGAATGGGAAATACTTTTGATTTGTCATTTGCCAGACAAGAAGAAGGAAGGACATGAAGTCTTCTTGCACTTATAGCTAAATCATGAATGATGTTCAAATGTAGTACTTGAAAATAGCAAAAGCTTGATAATTCCATCAGGGGATTGTTAGACAACTTATGGGCTTCCCAGGTAGCTCAGATGGTAAAGAATCTGCCTGCAGTGTGGGAGACCTGGGTTCAATCCTTGGGAAGATCCCCTGGAGAAGGGTGGCAACCCACTCCAGTATTCTTACCTGGAGAGTTCCATGGACAGAGAAGTCTGGCAGGCTACGTCTACAGATTGCAAACAGTTGGGCATGACTGAGCAACTAACACACACAGACAACTTATGAGGTGATTATAGATGAAATATTATTTATCAGTTTCAAATAATATTTATAAAGAATGCTTACAGGTCATGGAAAAAATATTCAGGATATAACAGATAATAGTATAGATCTGTTGAAAACTATAAATAAAATCAAATATTAAATATTTAAAAATCTTAATAGAAAAGGACCAGAATGTTAACAGTGTTTATATCAGAGTGGTAAGGTCATAGGTGAATTTTGTTTTAGTGATTCTTTTGACATTTACAAAAGTAAAAGTATCTTTTTCTAAACTTTCTATATGAAATATGTCCTCTTTTTATTGTTACTGTTGTTCAGTCATCAGTCACGTCTGACTCTTTGTGACCCTATGGAGTGAAGCATGCCAGGCTTCCCTATCCTTCACCATCTCCTGGAGCTTGCTCAAACTCATGTCCATTGAGTCAGTGATGCCATCCAACCACCTCATCCTCTGTCATCCCCTTCTCCTGCCTTCAATCTTGTCCAGCATCAGGGTCTTTTCTAACGAGTCAGCACTTCACATCAGGTGGCCAAAGTATTGGAGCTTCAACTTCAGCATCAGTCCTTCCAATGAATATTCAGGATTAATTTCCTTTAGGATTGATTGGTTTGATCATTTATAGTCAGAATAAAAATCAATATACAAAACATTATTATTTTTTAAGACATATACACAAACTTCAAACTAAGTTAATCACATAAAGCTTAGATTTTTCAGGAAAGCAGAAAAAAGTTACTGGAAGGTTTTTAAACAAGCTGTGGATTACAAGATCCTGAGACCCAGGCTCCAAAAGAGGATAGCAGGGCTGGCTGTGACAGGGGAAGGCCCCTAAACACAGAAGACTTTGTCGGAAGGTAAGGCCTGCATAGGCGTGGTCATCAGCCTTGGGGAGGCTGCTTGGAGCCTCCTTTCATGCCTGTCATTTAACCTCTAATTTCCTTGAGGAACATACAGACCACCAGACACCAAGAGGCTTTTGTCACCTAAAGACACATAATACTTTCGACTCCCCCTTTGCTTAGGGAACCTCCTCCAGATATTCAGTAGGTGGGGTGCTTGCAAGTGGGGTGTCTCTCTCAAACTTCCTTGAAGTGAGCTGGGAAAGGTTTGGCATGAACTAAACAGTTTATGTTCCATGCTCCATGGGGCTGCCTACGTCCAAAACAAACGTTCAATTCCTCATATTTATACATTTCAAGGCTAATAACAATTATATCCCAAATCTTCAATATAACCTTTAGAAAAATTATTCGCTTATTATTTTTGGCCATGCTGTGTCTTCACTGCTGTGATTGGGCTTTCTCTA
The DNA here is from genome assembly GCA_006408695.1 of Aepyceros melampus. Taxonomy (NCBI): domain Eukaryota; kingdom Metazoa; phylum Chordata; class Mammalia; order Artiodactyla; family Bovidae; genus Aepyceros; species Aepyceros melampus. The sequence goes on along the minus strand of SJXQ01011989.1, from coordinate 261,133 downwards.
GTTGCGGTGAGCGGGACTACCCTTCAGTGCGGTGTGGTTTTAGCAGTTGTGGTATGTGGGCTGAGTAGTTGTGGCACACAGGCTTAGTTGCTCCACAGCATGTGAGATCTTCCTGGACCAGGGAGCAAAACCATCTCTCCTGCCATGGCAGGCAGATTCTTAAACTCTGGACCAGTGGGGAAGTCCCTCAGTATAATTCTTATTGGTGTCTTTTGGACACAGTCTGTCCCCGTCTTATGAAAAGCTCTCCTCTCTTAGAATCGTCTCATCTGTCTACCCTTACATTTTAGATTTCAAGCACAGATTTCAAGCACCTGTTTTTCACAGCTCCGACACCCCTCTACAGAGCATGATTTCCATGAGACCATCATAGAGTGACTGATACTCTTTCAGTGACAAGAAAAGGTTTGCCTTTAAAAGAAGAGGAAAAGTCAGAAGTCATCAAAACAATGTAATATCCTGTGTGAAATGTTTGAGGTTTGAGTCCCTTGATCATGTGCCCCGAGACAAGGAAGTTGGCGGTGGTGGCCGTGGATGACGAGTCGAGTCACTCAAGTGTGTCTTCGGTTCGCCTCACACTCGGGCTTCTCAGGGAGGAGGGGCTGGAGCCGTGGCCCCCCGTCAGCACCATGATCCTCAGGCTGCTCCTGGCTCTCAACTTCTTCCCCTCAATTCAAGTAGCAGGTAAACAGTTTTGATTTCTTTCCTCCTCCAGCGTTTTATTTTGAGGCTTTTGGTTCATTTTATTTCCTTTAATTTTCAGGAAAAAATGTTTTAAAATCATGCACTGTCTATTTGGTATATTTCAAAAGGTGCAAGACTTTTCTTCATTTATCAGTGAATGGTTCATTTTAAATTTCAAAGAACTCAAGACATTTGGGCATTTGAAGTGTAGTTTTTGCTATGAAATGGCAACCTGTTATTGAAGAAACTCATTGATTCTCAGACTATAGCCAACAAAATACTTAAATAAGCATTCTTTGGAATCAAATCAGATTTATTTAACTATTAGTTGGTAATGTCCCAAGAATTTTTAGCATTTGTGTATACATATATATTTTAAATGTAAGAAAATTGCTGTATGCAGGTTGGTTCTGAAAGCTCTGGATTTAGACTGCCTGGGTTCATATCACAGATCTATTTCCTGATAACTGAGCTTAGATTAGTATTTAAACTCTCCAAGCCTCAGTTTCCTTATCTGTAAATGGGAATGATAATAACTTCATCTCAAGGTCATTGTGAAGACAAAATGAAACAAACCATGTGAAATGTTTAGCATAGTCAGTGCTTGGCTGGCAAGATAAACGTTGGCTATAATTACCATGTCTTGTTGTTTAGTCACTAAGTCTTGTCCTACTCTTTTGCTGTATCTACCTGAGTTGAAAGGGTGCCAAAATGAATTCTGGAGTTGTCACAGAAGCTGGTGCCATACAGATGCTAATAAATTAGTTTTTTTAAACAACTGGTTGATATCTATTTCAAGTAGTTGAAACTCTAAATTTTCAGTGATGATGGGGATGAAGATGAAAAACTTGATATGATCACAGTTAACCCCATCTCAGATAAAGAGTTGGGGGAAGGAATGTTAATTTGGCTAAAGATCTACTTGTAGGAGTTGTTGGAACCAGGGTCTGAACCACCTTTGTCTGACTCTAGGGCCTGTGCTCTTCTGCTACTCCACCTAATAGGGTGTGCTTTATGGTTTCTTAGCTCCGGATATGTCCAGGGTTAGATCATCTTTGGTAAATCACAGTTCCCAACAGAAAGAGTTTGTTGCTTACTTGGGTGGGCTGGAGTCAGGTGTTCATTCAACTTGTTCTCAGAGTTTGAAAATGGTCCTACTTGGCTCAAAAATTGGATAGATAGGGGTTAATCGGCATATTGAAGTAAGGATAGTTATTTTTCCATTGACGATATAATGAAAGGCCAGCATCTTCCATTTTCTTTCTCACTTATGTTGGTAGTATGGGGATTACATGATTTCTTGCTGTCCTTTAAATACCATGTGCCTGAGTTCCAAAGAGTGTAATTACCCAGCCTGTGCAATACACCCATCCATTGCATTGTTGAGGTGCCAGTGGTACCTTAAAAATTCTGTGTATTTATAAAAGGTGATGACATAATAAAAGACATGAGCTGGTGATGAGATAGGTTAATACCCAGCCCTGAGAGCTAACAAACATACTTCAAAAGAATCTTCAATGTCTATTTTTTAAGGGATCTCTAAAATTTATTTTTAAAGACTATTTAAAATCTCATAGTTTATTAAGCAATAAAGAATGGGCAGAAAGGAGAGAGAAGCCTCATTCCAATGGAAAATTATTTAAAATTGGTAACTGTATACAAAATACTTTTCTTTGTGCACAGCCATCATCATCAATTCATTCATTCTCTTTTGGAGATATGTTTTGTAAGACTCAAGGCTTTATATGTTTCCTTTAGCACATTTATTAAAAGGAGGATAGCGAGAGAAGCCGTGAAAAGATCATACACATGAAAATTGTCTTTGACTTGAGGTACATCTATGTTTCAAATGCCAGTTCACCCCCCAAAACCATTTTTAACATTTGGTGCTGAGTGGCCATCTAACGAAGTAGAAAAGGGGTAGAGAAGGCAATTTATTTCTTTCTCTCTCTCTCTCTCTCTCTCTCTTTTTTTTTTTTTTGAGAAGGCACTTTCAAAATGCCTCTTTCAGTAAGAAATTTTATGAGAAAAAATAATTACAACATACAAAAATGTCTGGTCCCCTCTAATCAGTGGTGCAAAATCTTCCATGTGCTTTTTGTTTCTCTCCTCTTTACCCTCCCTGAAAAAGTTACAGTTAAGGAAATTCTCTGGTCAAAGTGTAGCCATCCTCTTGCGGACTGTGAAAGACTAATGCTATCTCTATATTGAGATGTGTGCATGTTTTGACCAATTTTAACATTCTAACTCTTTGTCTCACAACATAGCTTTAAATATTTATCCTGTGAAGGTCAGACCTGAACCTGATTCTTCATGATTTTAATGACACTATAAAAGATCTTTAGAGTAAAATTAAGGAAGAGTGACTTAGGAAACATAAGAAAACCTTAACCGACACAATTCCTTTACTAACATGGCTGTCTTTTTTTACTGGGTAATTGTGCAGTTGAGATCCACAACAGAGGATTTTGTTGACTTTGTAATATTAATCCAGCTTAGAACTGGAGGCCCTTGAAAGGGAAACAATTTGTGGTTGACGATAGAAGGAGGGTACCTATAATACATAGTATTGTTCGTCGATTTTTCAGTCAATATTGGTTATTTTTTCCAGCAAGCCAATCATCCAATATGAAGGCAAAAATCAGGACAACACATTTTTTTTTTTTCCAGCGAGAGCATTTCTTTTCATTTCTTCCCTAACCTTAGCAAGGAAACTGTCCAAAATGGCCAATTTGAACACGATTGATTTCTCTGGTGCTGCTCTATTCCCCACAGCATTTCTTTTTCTGAGAGAGGCACAGAAGGCAGGAAAATGATTGGTATTTAATGAAAAACCATCAGCAAAACAAAGTAATTAAAGACTTTATTTGTAGTTCAGCAAATGACCCCTCGAGGTAGTTGTACACAAAAGTCATTGACTTCTCTCAGGAAAGTATTGCTCTGAGGCTAGGCTTGGGGAAGTTAGGTAGAAAGATGGATGTGGAAAATGCAAGGTTGCTGTGTCTACATGGCAACCAATACACAGTAGCCAGTTATTCTGACTGCTAAAAATTGACTGGGGTTTTTGTCATTTCAAGTAAAATTAATGGACATTTCCAAAGTGCAATTAAGAATTTGCTTTAAATTGAGAGAGTAGCACTGAAATATACACCTTACCATGTATAAAATAGATAGCTAGTAGGAAGCTGCTATATAACACAGGCAGCTCAGTCCGGTGCTCTGTGACCACCTAGAGGAGTAGGATGTGAGATGGGGTGAGAAGGAGGCTCTAGAGGAAAGGGACACATGTATACTTATAGCTGATTCATGTTGGTGTACAGCAGAAACCAACACACCATTGTAAAGCAATAGGTTCCAATGAAAAATTAAAAAAAAAAAAAAGAATTTGTTTTACTCTGTTCTTATACCCAAAGATACTCTTTTTTTTTTTTAAAGGCAGCACACAGAAAGAACTTTTACAGTAAGGTTTGTAAAATTAATGCCAATATATCAATACCTGGAAATAGGATGAGTCATTTTCACAGGTAGATTAGAAAAAGAAATGAATTTGTAATGGTTACTCTGAAGCTCCCACGTTCAAACCTTTACTATGGGTAAGGGGAGGACCTCACTATCTCTCCTTTAAACACACACCATCCTCTTTTTTAATATCCTTATTCTATTCTCGTGTCAAAATGCCACATGGCTACCAATCAGCTTTTATCACGCGTGGCTATCTTCCTCCAAGTATTTCCTGCTTGCAATGTGCTGACATTTACAAAATGAAAATTATTATGCCACCAACATCCCAGAAGAAAATGCCGTTTGTGGTTTATCATCTTTAAAACAATAGCTCTTTATTCACACGTATTGGGTTTGATAACGATACACAATTTTCACTGCAGACTTTCTTGTCTAAAAATCAGAGGGCAGGCCCTCTGAAAGCACAGTTATTTATCCTTTTTCCTTTTCATCTTGGTTCAATTTTTGTTTGCCTTTTTCTAAAAGAAATTCTTGGTTATGAAAGTTCACAAAGGCTGGGACTTTTCTTAGTAAACAGTTATGCTGAACTTGAGGAAAAAGATTAACAGCTAGGTGGCTGTGTGACAGACTGAAGGGGTCTCTGGTTTTCTAAGACGTGTTAAGGAATCTGTGTCTCTTTTGGTAATTTCTCTGACTCTTTTTGGTCAATGACATGGTGCTGTCATGAAAAAAAAATGTACCCAGAGTTTTCGGTCTGAGAATTGTTGTATGAGAATTGGTCTCTGAAGCCGGAAGTAAGGTAACCCAGGCCCCATGGAAAGTAGGTATCTAATTGCTTGTTTGTTAAATTCTCATTCTGATGACTCTCAGCACTAGAAGAGAGATGGGCTGGATACGTTCAAGGGCTACTCAGCTGCTTGTTAGAGGATATGAGAAAGAGTTTAGACTTCTTGGACATTAGGATTTCAATACTAATTTCCTAGGCATCTTAATTCAGTCTTGTGTGACCATTCAGGTTATTTTAGCTTATATTTTCATTGTTGGAAGAGAAGGGAGTGGTGGTGGTGAATTTCTTACTTAACTGAGCTGCGACTTTATCTCTGCATCACCATTACTGTCATCTTTTTCATTTGTCATCATCTTCATTATCTTGGGGACTCTGGTTGCCAAGGTAACCAGGTTTATAGTTCCTGATGGTGTCGTAAGAGTCACCCACTCGCAGTTCACTCTGATCTCTAATCTAGTCGTGAGCCCCTTTCTGCATATCTGAGTCACCTTGTTGCTTCACAATCCACCATGTAATGTATTGATTATAAGAGTAACTCCTAGTCATTACCCACTCACTCAAACAAGAATATTAATTACGGACATATCTTACATTTTTAACAATGACTTAGACTCCCCTGCTAAGAACTTAGGTGGGTGATTTTTTTTAAACTTGAAATGATAGAGAGTTGTGCTTCTCATTGCTTAGGGATATTTGATGTGTGCATTACTTTGCCAACAAAGGTCCGTCTAGTCAAGGCTATGGTTTTTCCAGTAGTCATGTATGGATGTGAGAGTTGGACTGTGAAGAAAGCTGAGTGCCGGAGAATCGATGCTTTTGAACTATGGGGTTGGAGAAGACTCTTGAGAGTCCCTTGGACTGAAAGGAGATCCAACCAGTCCATTCTGAGGGAGATCAGCCCTGGGATTTCTTTGGAAGGAATGATGCTAAAGCTGAAAGTCCAATACTTTGACCACCTCATGTGAAGAGTTGACTCACTGGAAAAGACTCTGATGCTGGGAGAGATTGGGGCAGGAGGAGAAGGGGATGACAGAGGATGAGATGGCTGGATGACATCACGGACTTGATGGATGTGAGTCTGAGTGAACTCCAGGAGTTGGTGATGGACAGGGAGGCCTGGTGTGCTGTGATTCATGGGGTCACAAAGAGTTGGATACGACTGAGCGACTGTACGGAACTGAACTGAAGTGTCAGAACATCACTGTGGCTGTATTTGCAGCTTCTGTGTAACCCTGTGACTTGCTTTGAAATTGAACAAGACTAGTAATAAGGGTATATAATTTAGACCAGCTTCAAGAATGTTGAGTCCAGGAGGATTCCATTTCTGATTCACAGACTCTATCCTATAGAAAGTGGGTCAGAATGGAATCTTAGGAGAAGAATGTTTCCTCCCACCATAAGGCTTGGGGAGACTAACAGGGGTGTTAGTAAGTTACTCTTCTCTGAAGTGCCTGCTCCTTCTTGTGCCTTGGGAAGACAGATCTTCATGTTATCGTTCAACAGGTATTTATTAACATCTTCTATGGGTTCCCTGGTGACTCAGGGGTAAAGAATTCGCCTGCCAATGCAGGAGACGTGGGTTTGATTCCTGGGTTGGATTGATGCCCTGGAGAAGGAAATGGCAGGCCACTCCTGTATTCTTCCACAGGAAACCCCAGGGACAGAGGAGCCTGGTAGGCTACCATCCATGGAGTAGCAAGAGTTGGAAACCACTTAGGGAATAAACAGTAACAACATGCTGTTTTAGGTTCTGTGACTGATACAAAACCCAGTTTGAACTTCAGTAAAATTAAAAATGAGAATTGTGAAATCTTTCCAGAATTTTTTTTCTCTTTCAATTTAGGAACACAGTGAATGATTTCCTATCTATACTAATTGATTTTAAGGAAAACAGGTATAAGCTGAAGCATCCATAGAATTGCTGAATTCAACCACAGACATTTTTTTAAAGATGGGAGGAAACTTAGACATCTCTCAATTTATAGAAAAGGAAGTTGTGTTGATGGTTCCTAGAAGATGCTACTAGAAGATGACATTGCAATGTTTCCTGGCATTTTGGGATGCTTTTAGGCTGGACCCATTTTAGTTACCTAATCTATCTCCTTTCATACCCTAATATAAGATCCTTAACCCTTTCTTATATTGTGGCTTTCTTCACTGTCTCACACACCTGTGCTCCATGTTTATGACCTCTCTGAGGCTGTTTCCATTTTGGATTCCTTCTTCCTTTCCATGGGTGTCTTAGGTGGAAATGGCACCCACTCCAGTATTCTTGCCTGGGAAATCCCATGGATAGAGGAGCCTGGTGGGCTATGGTCAGTGGGATTGCAGACAGTCAGCAGCGACTTAACGACTGAGCGTGCATGCCTCCTTTCCACGCATCTGAACCCTAATCGACTTTCACTTTAAGTCTTTAGTGCAAGATCCATCTCCCCGAGGAAGCATTCCCTTGGTATTCAGTCTTTCCTATGGTCTTGTAAGAGGAGTCCCAATGGGAATGTAACTCAATCTAACATATCTGTTAAACCTCTCTTATATTTCAGTTTCTATTGGGATCTGAAGGAATATAAAAACAGGAAAAGAGATATAGACTTAGCACACAAGAATTGCTTCTGTAATTAAGTAGTTCTCTGTGCTTTTAGAGACTTCAGCTCTAGCTGGAAAGACTCTATATAACAGGATATAACAGCTGAAAACAGATAAATAAAACTTGGCAGTTTCCTACTTCATCATGCTATTTGATGCTATCATGGATTTACATATATTATTTTTGTAATCCATTATGTTCCCTACTCCTCTCATCTAAGAAGTTCTTCTCTGAGACCCTACACAGCAAAGTGAGGGACTTCTTTCCTCATCAGGATTCCTAAAATTATTATTGTGTGCTGATCTGTTTTTTCCCTCTAGACTGTGAGCTCCTTACAGACAGGATTGTATCATATCCATCCTTATAACCTCGAAACTATGTATAGTGCAGGATGTGCTGTGGGTGTTGGGCAAATATTTGTTGAAGAAGGAAATGAATGAACTGAAAAGAGAAAGTGGTTGCTATTTCCTTCTCCAGGGAATCTTCCCGACCCAGGAATCGAACCCGGGTTTCCTGCATTGCAGGCGGACGCTTTACCCTTTGAGCCACCAGGAAAGCCTGTAAAATAATTGGTAAGGTTAATATAGAAGCTTTCATGGAAGTCTGGGAGTTAAGCTCGACTTTAAAGCTAGATAAGACGTGAATGCATGATGTTATTAATAAAATTCCTAGCTAATATTTATTTTACACTTTAATGTTCCATGCACTGTTTTATCTGGCCTTCCCTGTATTAAATCATTTATTATTTCCCTAAATCCTTTGAAGTAATTACAGTGATTATCTTGTCTGTAAGATGGGAAAACTGAAGCATGGAGCAGATAAAACAACTTATCTGTGGTCACAAAGCTAATCAGTGAGTCAGTCCAGGCACTCTTGCTCCAGGGTTCATGTTCTTACCAATGCTATGTTGCCTCAGGAAGGAGAAGAAATACAAATGAAGAAATTATACTAGGATTATCATTCCGTGTTCTTGGAACAGATGGCCAGTCTGAAGGTGTAGAGGCTTGGAGTGGTGGGTTTGAGTCAGGTCAAAGGATTGAATGCTCATAATGGAAATTCAACCTTCATTTTCAAGACATTGGGAAGCAGCTGAAAGTTTGCAGAAGCAGGATGATCTAGAATGTCTGGAGACTAGTGACCAGGAGATCATATTACTCTGTCACTTTGTCAGGAAGAGGGTCATAGGATTTGGGCAAAGGTGGAAATAGAAAGAAGTGACTGTTCTGAGAGATATTTTGAAAGTAGATCTTTCAGGGCTTAGTACCTGGCTTGTGAAAGGGAAGGAGGGATAAAGAATGATGTCAAGATTTTGGCTTAAGAGGAATGGTGGTGTCACCACCTGAAACCAAAATTTTGTTGTTCAACTGAGTTTTGGAGGAAAACAATGTTTAAGTTTAGATGTACTGAGTTTGAAGTAAAGACTTGAGATGTCAGAAAAATGTCCAGTACATAGCTGAAGATATGGGAACCAGGTAAGAAGAAAACATTTAGAAATCTTCAACTTTGGAATAAAATTGAAGGGATGGAAATTGATGGCTAGAAGAAAGGAGAGGAGACAACTATAGAAAAACAGAGAGTTGAATGAAGTTTGGAAAATAGGCCTAGTTAGGACTTAGCTGAAGAGGAGGCTGAGCTAGTGAAGGGGACAGAGAGTGTGTTGGAGAGAGAAGAGGGGAACAAGGCTGATGGAATGTCTCCAGAGCCAGAAGAAGAGTTCAAAAAGAGGCAATGGTTAATGGCATTGATTGTATAAGGGAAGGAGGAGTGAATAACACACACACACACACACACACACACAAAGTCATTGCTGTTGTTTAGTTGCTAAGTCATGTCCGACTCTTTTGTGACCCCATGGACTGTAACTTGCTAGGCTCCTCTGTCCGTGGGATTTCCCAGGCAAGAATACTGGAGTGGGTTGCCATTTTCTTCTCCAGGGGATCCTCCTGAGCCTGGGATTGAACCTATGTCTCCTGAATTGGCAGGTGGATTCTTTACCACTGAGCCACCAGGGAAGCCCTGGAAAGATTATTGATTTTGGCTGAAAGGAGGCCATTTGGGGTTTTTTGAGTTTAGGCAGAGATGGTGAAGGAAGATAACTCTTCAAAGGGTTGAGAAAAGATGGAAGGGGATAAAAATGAAATAGTGAAAAGGAGAGGAAATTTCTAGATCAAGTGAAGACCATCAGGAACTTATATCACCTATAGAGTTTATCACAGTAATTTGTACATAGTCCACATGTAATATTTCCAAGCCAAATGACTTAATTACATTTGACACGTGGAAGGAGCTACGTGTTGGTCTTGAGTGTGTGTGTGTGTTGCATGGGTAGTAGGGAGAGAGGGCTATTAAGAAAGAAAAGAGGAAGAGAGAAAAAAACAAGAGAATGGAGGCAATTTTCTTTGAGGAGCTGCAGATGGAGATTTGGAGAATAGGAGTATCAGAAAGAGGAGAGGAAAGAGGAATGGACTAAGAAGAATGGTCTAAGAAGAATGGGAGGAAGGGAAGAGGTTTATAGAGATAGAGATGTGTTAGGATGAAGCCAGGGTAGATGAGTGATTCCACACTGGCAAACCTGACATTGAAAATGTTTGTGAAATAGATATTTGTGTGTGTGTGTGTGTATAAATATAATTTTATATATATATATATATATTTGATTTCTTTCAAGATAGGTCATTGTGTTAAACCTATCCCAACAATGGTGACTGGGACAGTACATACCTTAACTTTGAAGAGTAGTTGGTTTGTAACCATAAATTTGCTTGAGTCTTCAAAACTGTACATGTGGCTAGACTTGGCCTCAGCTCACAGCTTTGATAACAGTATCACAAAGTTCAGACCAAGCCTGTCCAGCATCATAGGCAGGGCTCCAGTTTCCAGTCAGGGACATTAATCTTGGCATCTGTGTTTTGTTTATTTGTTTGTTTTTTTCAGAGGAAGGACATGGTGGCTTGCCCTTGGCTTTAGGGGGAATGTGACTGTTATTCTTTTTCTAAACTCAAAAGATAAAACCCCTGATTTATCAAGAGAGGGGAATATGATGAAGAGTTTTAGTTTGTTACACTATGACTTAACTTTTCTAGGCCTTTATTTCCTCATCTAATATACAATGGGATTGGGACAAGAAGACATCTTAGGTCTATTTCTGGCTTAAAAATGCTTCTTGAATGGGATAAAAGGTTTAGCTTTTACCAGCTCTAGTAAGGCAACCAGATCACCCCACGCCTTTGTGGATGCTCTTATAATAGAGAAAACACAGGAAATGCAACTGGTCACCTTGGAAATTGGAGAGATTCTAAATCAGGGTCTTAGATGCTAATATGCTTAGAAATGACAGCAGGGTTTTGGGGAACAATATTGCCTTTGTTCTCCTCATCTTCCTACATAATGCTAAGGTTTAACACTAATTATTTTTTGAACTTCCAGGTGATGACTTACCTAGAAGATTCTGAATGAGTCAAGGTGACCCTAAGCAGACTTCTCAAAAGTGTAGACTTCTCAGGTGGCGCAGTGGTAAAGAACTTGCCTGCCAGTGCAGGAGACACTAGAGATGAGGGCTTGATCCCTGGGTCAGGAAGACCCCCTGGAGTAGGAAATGGCAACCCACTCCAGTATTCTTGCCTGGAAAATTCCCATGGACAGAAAAGCCTGGTGAGCTCCAGTCCATGGGGTCACAAAGAGTTGGACACAACTGAGCACACACACTCAAAGATTTAGGGAGAAAGAAACAGGAAAAATGTACTGTTGTCTTCTTTACAAGTTGTTTTGAATGAAGACTCAGAATGATGGTGGCTCAGGAGGAAAACAAGGTTCCAAGATTTGGTTACCAGATTAAAATATGTATTTAGAATACAATATATTAATACAGCCAGTTCATTGACACCTATGGGCACCTGTTAACTGAATTACTGCCATAATATTTATGTAGAGAGTTAGAAAATCCTGGTTACCTACCACTTGAACGATAAGCAACCTTTTAGGGTAACAAAGTTTGACTTTTAGACTGGTCTGGTGGCTTTTGGTATCATGCATGCGCAGTCACCCAGTTGTACAGCTTCATGGACTGCAGCCCACCAGGCTCCACTATCCATGGAATTTTCCAGGCAAGAAAATTGGGAAGCTTCAGGGAAGCTTCCTGACCCAGGGATTGAAACTGTCTCCTATATTGGCAGGTGGGTTCTTTACTGCTGAGCCACTGGGAAGCTCCAAGTTTTGTTATAAGTAATTCTTTTATATAAATTAAGATGCTCTGTCATGTTGTCCTCTTAGATGATCTTTCCAGCATTAGGAGCTGAGAGGGTAATGCAAAGCCTTGATGGTGGGGCCTGAGTCCCATCATACTCAAGTTTTTTCTTTTTAAAAATTTTTTGATGTCGACCGTTTTTAAGCATCTTCATTGAATTTGTTACAATATTGCTTTTGTTTCATGTTTTGGATTTTTGGTGGCAAGGCATGTGGGATCTTAGCATTCCGACCAGAGATTGAACTCACATCCCCTTGCATTGGAAGGTGAAGTCTTAACCACTGGACTGCCAGAAAAGTCCCACCACTCAAGTTTCTGTTGCTTTGTATGTTTATGGCTGGTAGTATCTCTGAATGGTAGGGATGGATTATGGTACAGGCAGTGTTTATTTAGCAGGTTTAATAATAACTATTGCCCTAATATAAATGACATTTCAATGTATGTGTCTATCTCTGATTTTCTTGAGCTCTAGTCCAACTCGTCAAACTCCTGGACTGTTCCTCTAGGATGCCTTACCTGCCCTTCAAACACAACATAGTAAAACCCAACAGCTTTTTTTCCAAACAAATTTCCTCTCTTCATTTAGCTAATTTTGTCACTGGTCTCTCTAGCCCATGAGCTACATGTCATTTTGATTCCTGCTCACCATCACCAAGCATAACCCTGCACCAACACCTCGGCCACCCTTTCTATCTCAGCTGCTGCCTCTGAGCCTCAGGCCCTAGGAGCTCACAGTGATGCTGTTGGCTCAGATCTTACCTGTCTCTGCCTCAGCCCCATCCTCATTCCTGGCTAATGCGCTCCCTGCTGTTGTGCTAACCTTGCCAAAGCAGCACTTACTACCTTAGTCTCAGCTCAGATGTTTTCAGTGTCTCCCATTGTCTTTCTAGTAAAATCCATGTGCCTTTTTCTTGGCATCAAAAGCTCACCATGAGGCATCAGGCATCTTCACTTATTTTCCTTCTATGTAGATACAATGTTCAGCTGATCCCCAATAAACCCTTACTCTAAAGGGCATTTCCTTCACCTTAGCCTGTCTAAATTTGCCCAGAAGTTCATGGCCCAGTTAAAGCCCAGTCTTCACAAAAGCAGACTCATGTCTGGAAACAAGGGTTCTTCCCGCACAACTCTCAGTGACCCTGTTCAGGACTCACACACTGTACCTGGCTTTGGAACATAGCTAATTGTGAAGCTGCCTTAAGGTCTTTCCTAGAAGGAAGAGACTGAATCTTTTACATCTTCCCATCTCCCAGAAACCTAGTACAGTAGGCCCCATTACTTGATTGCTGAGTGAAAGCCTGACATTGTCAAGGTAGAAGTCGGAATACCAAAGAGTAATTTTCTGACACATCAAAATTTCTTTTCAGAAAGTATTCGCTGATCGTATTGATAATTTTTCTCTCTCAAGAATTAGTGCCTTAGATCTAGGTGCTTGGATGGGACTTTTTGTCCTTCTCTGACCTCTGAGTTACTTTCTGACAATTGTCTGGAGCACAGCAAGTTTTTAAAAGGTCAAGGACGATTGTCCTCTATAGTACAGTGTCTGGCTGTGTGAAAACCAGATCAAGGCTAAAGGTGGTGCTTAGACTGGTGAGGGCCAGTAGAAGCTTCTATTTCTGTTTCTATTATCATCTGTCATTGTAGATACTTGTTCAAACTAAGGTCTCTTTAGGTTTTGTTTGAAAGTCACTTGCTCTTGGTAAGACTTGGTAAGACTTATATGTACACATATAACTTGATGGTGGTTCTTACACAAGCCTTGGCAGGGTTGGTGGCTTGGCTTGACTGGTTTTCTCTACAGAAGTCATTGCTTCTGTCATGGTGGCCTCCTTTACGTGACTCTCTTTTCCTTCTGATTCTGGGAACCTTGCCCTCTCCTTGTCCCTTTAGATCTGGAGGTGGTTATAACTCTGCCACTTTTAGCTACGGGTTCTAGTATTGGGTTGGCCAAAAAGTTAATTTGGGTTTTTCTGTAAGCTGTGAACGTTTTGGCCAAACTGATACTATATCTTGTGCTTCCAAACCTTTGCCAGTAGTCTTTTTCTATTATTATTATAAATAACTCACCTCTTGTTGCCCAGTTTTGAGTGTGCTGTTTTCTGAATGAGACAAAGTATACATACATGGACTATGCTTTTTCAAAGCCCTTTTGATAGGAGGGCCTTCCCATCAATATTTATTCCTTATGAAAATGAGGAGAGTTTCAAGATGACAATCAATAGAAAACTAGCTGAAATGACACCAAAGTTATTTTGAAAACATTGTGTGAATTACCCCCCTTTTTTATTTCCCTGTTTTAATATGGATTTCAGAGAGCCTGGAGCCTTTCAAAGTTTGGTAGCTTTATTTTCCGCTTTGTTTTCACTGAAAAGGATGGTGAGAGACGCTGTAGTCTGAATGTTTTGTGTTCTTTCTCACATTTGTGTGAAACCACCAGCTAGAGTTACCAGAGCCTCAGATGGCGGGGTGTCCCTGACCTCCAAGGAAGCACAGTTTGTCTTCTAAGTTCCTGAGCAAACACTGGGCTGGACTGTGAGCCACCTGCCCCTTGTGGAGCCTGAAAAAGGAGTCAGTGGTCAGAGGCCACATGTGGAAGGGTATCCCTGGCATGAACAAGAAATGTGCTTAGAGGAAAGTTACGGTAACTTTTTTACCAGCCCTGTGGTCAGGGGGAGGTGTTCTGTGCCAGGGGAACCAGCGTCACCTTCACAGTATGTTCACAAACATTGCAGGGCAAGATGGTTGAGAAGAGAAGGATTTCATTTTTTTTTTTTTTGGTTCCCGCCTAACGTGCTAAATTAAAAGGAAACAAAGTGATTAAGATCTTTACAATCTGATTGTTAAATGGCAGAAGAAACTCTGATTGTGATGTTCAGAATAAAAGTATTAGTTGCTCAGTCATGTCTGACTCTTTGTGACCCCGTGGACTGTAGCCCACCAGGCTCCTCTGTCCATGGGATTTTCCAGGCAAGAATATTGAAGTAGGTTGCCATTTCCTTCTCCAGTGATCTTCCTGACAGAAATGGACCCCAATGAAGTTCTTAAGAAGTTCTGAAGAAAAATGATGTTGGTAAAGAAACATGTATGCTGTATAGCACAGGGAGCTCAGCTCTGTGCTCTTCAAAAACCTATAGGGGTGGGATTGCAGTGGGGGAGGGGGGGGAGCTGGGAGATTGGGAGGCTCCAGAGGCAGGGGATATATGTATACATATAAGCTGATGTGGTTTGTTGTGTAGCAGAAATTAACACAACATTGTGAAGCATTTATATACCAACAAAAGAAAGTGAAAAGAACGCACTATTTACAAACGACCAAAAAAGAAAAAACCCAACATGTATTCTATCTTCTTCAGTGACTCCTTCAGTCTTAAGTGCTGTCTATTTCCATTTTGGTTCACCAGCCTCTGCATGCCATTGGACTTCTCTATGGTGCTATGGTAAAGAAATGGAAAGATGGAATATTGTAAATTAAATATGACAAATAAATGTAAGTCACGAAGGCCTTGAAGTTAGGATTTGCCCAGTGAAGTATAGACTGAAAGTGACTTTGTGTATTGACTAATGTTTGTGTTCAAACTCTCTTGAACATTTGGGCAAGCTGAATGGAATTGTTTCATGGCATAATTATTGCTTGTGGATCTGAAATAACTGATAAGAGACATTTCAGTGACAATCCTGTCTGTAGGCCTTATCTGGGCTCTATCTATGACCTTTAGGAAATCTCTGACATAATAAGCAAGATCTTTTGTGTAGAGACAAAGTGAGTTTGGTGACAGACTTTTTCTAAATATGACCATGAAATCAAGTCAATATTGCTAAAAGTACAAAATTGGTTTTCTATTCATTCATGATTTAATACATTACTCCTAGAATTATGAGTACGTACATTATATCTTAGCTCTTCTAGAACTTGTGTGACCTTGTTTAGAAAGCCATTTCCTTCCTTGGTTTTCAGTTGCCTCTTCTGAAAATAAGGGATTGGCTGAGATCACCTCCAACTTTCCTTCCAGCTGAGCACTTTTTGTAGGATGGTGCTCCGGGAAAATAGGGTAGAAAATGAAACTTATCTTGGTCCTATCCTCTTCCCACTCCACCAACTCCTCTACTCAACAGTATTCTCCTCCCTAATTCTCACTTACGTGCCATCCAACTATCAGGTCCAACTTGGAGAAGGTCTAGAAACAATCACTGGAGAAGGCAATGGCAACCCACTCCAGTAGTCTTGCCTGGAAAATCCCATGGATGGAGGAGCCTGGTAGGCTGTAGTCCATGGAGTCGCAAAGGGTTGGACATGACTGTGCGACTTCCCTTTCACTTCTCACTTTCATGCACTGGAGAAGGAAATGGCAACCCACTCCAGTGTTCTTGCCTGGAGAATCCCAGGGACGGGGGAGCTTGGTGGGCTGCTGTCTATGGGGTCGCACAGAGTCGGATACGACTGAAGCGACTTAGCAGCAGCAGCAGCAGCAGAAACAGTCACTGAACTTATGTTGAAATTTTGATGCAAACTAGTAGAGAAATAGAACATGGAAATCGACAATACCATATGTAAAATAGATTGCCAATGGGAATTTGCTGTATGACTCAGGGAACTCAACAGGGGCTCTGTGACAGGCTGAAGAGTGGATGGGGAGGGAGATGGGAAGGAGGTTTGGGAGGGAGGGGACATGGCTCCTATAGCTGACAAGAATCCTATAGCTGATTCTTATTGATGTATGACAGAAAACCAGAAAATTCTGTAAAGCAATTATCCTTCAATTAAGGAAAAAAAAAACCCACTAGAAGTCGTGAGGTATGAACCAAGTCCTAAGGGTCACATACTTGCCCAGGAACCTTGGGGAAGAATTAGGCCTTTGGACCTGTTTGCTCATCTATGAAATGGGTGTGAAGATGACTGTCCTATATATCACAGGTTAATGTGGAGCTCACATGAGATAAAATAGGAGAAAGCACTTGGTAGCTCTATGAATACAGACCTTAGGTACTAATTCGTCAATGTGTTTCCCACATTGCTTTTTAGGCTTCACTTTATTTTGAAATCAAAGCATTAACTGAACAGATGGGGAGTGTCCTTTTAGGGTCAGGGCTCCTTCCCTGGTGTTTGGAACCACACCTTAGAGATGGTTATCCACTCCACCTGTTCAGAGCATTGTTTATTTTTATAGTAATTGGCCCATTTACAATAGGCCAAAAGGGAAAGTTCTGTTTTGTTTGTTTTTGGTAACCAAGCTCCCTTCCCCTCTTTCTCATGGAAGTACAAGCAACTTTCAATTTTCCAGATGTCAGCTATATCACAAAATTCACAGATTATCTGTGGGAAATCTTTCAATTCTCACTGCCTTGCTCATAAGCAGCAGATAAGTACCTTCTCACCTCCCATCTTACTCTTCATGTTGCCTGTTGTCAAGGAGGAGTTGTGAGGGAAAGAGGTTTGAGGTTACTGCTTCCTGTCTCCACACCTTTAGCTGGGTTAGCTGCTAGGAAAGGCTTTGAAAAGCAAAGCACTAAATTCATCATCAAAACAACTTGCCAATTCAATTAGAGACATGTCAATCAAGCCAATCTTTTGAGATCAGAAGCCAATACAACTGATGGATTGACAATGTCTCTCTTTTAATCTAGTAGGTTTGACCTAGGTAGACCTTATTAACTACTCACAAGATGGAAAACCAACTATTTCCAGGGAAAAGGTGGGTCTGCTAAGAAACAATTAACCTGAGAAAGATGCTTTCCACTCCTAGCACTAACTGGAGAGCAAAAAGGAATCAAACAGAACTTAGTATGGGGAAGCTAAATATTTCTTTGGTTTCTTCTTCTGAGTCTAGATAGGTCCTTGAATTTTACAATAGATCCTAAATTATTTGAAGTACTGTGGAATCCCTAAAACTCAGAGAATCAAAATGTGTATCAAATCCAAATGTCATTTGGGGTTCTGGTTTTTGATTGCTTTGCTGGATCCATGTTATTACTTTAGTATCACAGAGTTAAGGGGTGTGCGTTTTTTACACATGCTCCGTTTTAAGAAAAAAGTAACAGGAATCAGAATTATTGTGTCTATGGGAAGTCATAGTGATGACATATATTCAATATCACTTAGAACAACTGATTGTCTTTTTCTACCACCAAAATTTCCTTCCTTTAGTGTTTCTCTAAAGCAGATGTAGATTTTGAAGTCCTATGAACGGGTTTCTCACTTAGGCTTCTCTGAATGAGGGACATGAAGGTGGGAGCAAGTACTAGAAGGCTATACACATTGAAAAACAAGAGGTTCTGTTGGCTAGAATGAATTCAACCTGAACCTTAAACTGGGAGGCTGTTGTCCACACTAGCACGTATTAAATGAACTACTTCAAGCATAGCTGCTAACTTTAAAAGATATGTGCTGATATGGAAGAGAGAGAAAAGTAAACCTTGATAGATAAATTGGATATCTCTTTTCCCTCAAATGGCCATTTAAGCATTTTTTGAGCTTTTTCTCAACAAAATATTGGTACAAAGGGTCATGCAGGAAGGTACTTTTCCTTCCCTTGCTCAATTGCTGGATAAGCCATCAGCCAGGAGAATACTGACGGGAACAGCCAGCCTAAATACTAGGATCTTGGATTGCTCTTCCCTAAGTAGTACTGGACGTGAGTCTGAGTGAACTCCGGGAGTTGGTGATGGACAGGGGACCTAGTGTGCTGCGATTCATGGGGTCGCAAAGAGTCGGACACGACTGAACTGAAATGAACTGAACTGAAGTAGTACTGGAGGAGAGTGGGCTCAGGAGAAATCTCATTGATCACTAATAACACTGCTGAGGTCTGAATTGGAGGTTTCATGATGAACAGAAAGAAAATCTATCTTTCAGTTCTCTCATTGTATTATGCTTTGTGAAGGAAAGCAGAGGATGACCACTGTTTCTTCCTTCTGAAAAAGAGCAAATACTGACTAAGCTCCACGGAGTTGACTGTGGGCCTGGGAAGCTTTGAGGGAATTTGCTTTTTTCTTTGCAATGATCCCCTAGGCTGGAAGAATGTCTTCCTCACAGCCCAGACGTCCGAAGTTCCGCTCAGTTATTGAGTTGTCTATTCTGGTCATGTAATGAATGAAGACAGAGGCAAAAGGAAAACAGGGTTATTTACTGGTTGGTCTGTGTGGTCTGAGGACAGCATTTTTAACTCCCTCACTCACCACATCTAAGCCCATGCTGAATTCTGCCAATTTTAGCCTGTAAGTATTTCTTGAGTTCATCCACTTCTTTGTAATCATAGTTCAGACCCTTATCATTTCTTGCCTGCTGCTGCTGCTGCTGCTAAGTCACTTCAGTCGTGTCTGACTCTGTGTGACCCCATAGACAGCAGCCCACCAGGCTCCCCCGTCCCTGGGATTCTCCAGGCAAGAACACTGGATCGGGTTGCCATTTCCTTCTCCAGTGCAGGAAAGTGGTCCTAGACTACTGCAATTGCATCCTAACTGGTCTCTATATTTTCTCTCTTGTTCTCTTTAAATTTACCTTCCACATTTATGCTACAGGGATCTATATAAAATGAAAACTTGTATGTATGACTTTTCTGCTTAAACCCCTTCAGCAGGTCCTCATCCTCTGCAGGAGAGAGCCCAAGCTATGAACTGTGCTCACATTGCCAACCTTGTCTTTAACCACTCAGGTCCAGCAAAGGGAGGTAGCTGCAATTCCCAACACCTGCCTTCTCTGTATTTTTCTCTTTGTCTTTATCTTTCTCACAGTCCCCTACCTCACCCATATCTTTCCCACAGTCCCCTACCTCACTCACACCCCCTAAAACAAAGACTCAGCTAGGAAACTTTTACTTAATAAAAATGTGCTGACTCAACATATGCATAATCCTTAGAAGACTCAGGTCAGCAGTCAGCTCCTCCGGAAATCTTTAGCTGGTTCCCTTGTTGCCCCCACTAATGCAGATCACTGTGCCACTGTTTTTAGAGTAGCTGTCTGTTCATAGCCAACAGACGTGTGGGCACAGTGGGGGAAAGAGAGGGTGGGACGAATTAAGAGTAGTATTGATGTATATACTCTACCATGTGTAAAATACAGCAGCTAGTGGGAAGCTGCTGTACAGCACAGGGAGCTCAGCTTTGTACTCTGTGACGACCTAGAGGAGTGGGATGGAAGGTGGAGTGAGAAGGAGGTGCTAGAGGAAGGGGATTTATGTATACTTAGAGCTGATTCACATTGTTGTATGACAGAAACCAACACAACATTGTAAAGCAACTATCCTCCAATTAAAAAAAAAAGGAGCTGTCTGTTTATGTATCTTTCTTCCCCACCAGATTCTGAGCTGCCCAAGGATAGAAGCTGAGCCCTGCTCCCCTTTGGGAAAGTGGTTTCTCTCTCCCAGTGCATCTTGGAAGGGTGTCACATCTGAGTTATCAAGATGCACTAAGCAACTCCTGGAGTGTAGATGCTTGAACTTCTCTCCCTCCTTCCCTCTCCATGTCACCGTGGGTGATGGGCGGAGGAAGCCAAACTGACCAATGATCCAGGATTTCTCTTTAGTCTTACTCAGTTTTCTTGCCCACGAGCCCTCCTCTGCACCCTCCTTTAAAAAAATTTCTGCAAAGAAATTCTATTCTCATTTTTTTTCTTACATCAGCTTTCAAAGGAATATCAGGAAGAATTTGAATGCTCATTAGAACAAAATTCAAGTAATTAGTCATGGAAACACACTTCCTGTGGTCCTCAATAGGCAGAATACAGATACCTAACCTGAAAAGGAGTGGCAATGCTAGCATTTCTTGCTGGGGTTGATTCTTCCAGTCAGAATCAACTCAGTGATTCTTTCTAGTAAGCAAAGAAAAAGGCCATGGAAGATAAAAGATGAGTTGGATTTTCCTATCAAGACAATCTGAACTTTTGGAGTCTTTACGTGTTAACTTCTAGTGCTTTTAGAGAGTATTTGTTAGGGTGAATAATAAATGAAGTTAAAGTTGCTATTGAGACACAGATTTTGAATAAGGACTTAATGAGATGCTAGGCAGAGTTAGTTGGTACAGTCTTATCACCATCTTTCACTTGTCAATTATTTAATGAGACTCCCTTATTCAGACAATTTTGTGCAGAAAAGTGTAACCTCTTGTCCTTGCTCAAAGATTTGGAAACTAGGGGTGTAGAGAAAATACTTGCAGATCAAAAGCTAAACAACTGGAAGCCTCTGAAACAAGAGATATTCAACATGTAGAACAGAGAGTGATAGTTTTGAGACCTAAGAAGGGAGAGACACTGCAGGCCAAGGAGTCACTGAGCAAAGTACACAGAGAGGTACTCACAGTGTGTCCTGGGAAGGTACCTTAGGTGATCTGGCTAACCTGGAGGGTTTTGGTTTGAGGAAATGAGGCTGGAAAAGCTTGTGGAAGCCCATGAACTGGAGGTAAGAAATGAGTTTCAACTGTTAAGCCACATTAGAATCTCCTGAGAAATTTAAAATATACTGATGTCTGGGTCCTAGACCCAAAGCTTTTGATTTAATCGGCCCGAGAATCAAGAGTTTCTTAAGCTCTCAGGCGACTAATGTGCTGTCAGCTTGAGAACTCTGTTAGGCTATAGCAGTTTTCAATTCTGACTGAATATTAGAATCACCTGGGGGAATTATTAAACTAATACCAAAGGCGACACACAGAATCAGGATCAAATATTTGCAAATCACATATCTTGATAAAGGAACATGCATCAAAAATACGTAAAATACTCTGACAACTCAATACTAACAAGATAATCAGGTAAACGGGCAAATGATCTGAACAGACATTTCACTAGAAAGGATATACAGAGGGCTAACAAGTACATGCAAAAATGCTCAGCATCATTAGTCGTCAGGGAAACGCAAATCAAACCATAAAGAAATACCACTTAACTCTAAGATGGCTATAACAACAACAAAAAAAAGATGGACAGCAACAAGTGTTGGAAAGCATGTGGAGAAATTGGAACCCTTATACGTTGCTGGTGGGAATGTAAAATGGTGCAGTTGCTTTAGAAAACATTTTGGCAGTTCCTCAACAAGTTAAATATAGAGTTTCCATCATGACCATCCTTTCCACTCCTGGCATACACCCAAGAGAATTGTTAACGTTCATCCACACAAAAACCTGTACATGTTCACAGCAGCCTTATATAAGATAGCCAACTAGTGGAAACAACTGATCAGTGAAAAAAGAAATGTGGTGTATCCATACAGTGTGATATCATTTGGCCATGAAAAGGAATGAAGTTCTGATACATGGTACAACACAGATCAACCTTGAAAACACGCTCTGTGAGAGAAGCTAGACATAAAGAACACACACTGCATGATTCCATTCATATGACATTCCAGAATAGGTAAACCATAGAGAGAGAAAACGGATTAGTGATTGCCAAGGGCTGGAAAAAAGAAGGAATGCGGAGGGGCAGCTAATGGGTATGAGGTTTTTTGGGGGAGTAATGAAGTATTTTGGAATCAGATAGTGATGATCCATTCACAACTTTGTGACTGTAATAAAAAGTCACTGAATTGTATACTTAAAAGTGTGAACTTTTAAAAAGGGTGAGTTTTATGGTATATGAACTATATCTTGAACATGAAAGTTTCTCAGTCCTGTCCAACTCTTTTCAACCCCATAGACTGTTCAGCTCAGTTCAGTTCACTCGCTCAGTTGTGTCCAGCTCTTTGCGACCCCATGAATCTCAGTACGCCAGGCCTCCCTGTCCATCACCAACTCCCAGAGTTCACCCAAACTCACGTCCATTGGGTCGGTGAGCCATCCAGCCATCTCATCCTCTGTTGTCCCCTTTTTCTCCTGCTCCCAATCCCTCCCAGCATCAGGGTCTTTTCTGATGAGTCAACTCTTCGCATGAGGTGGCCAAAGTATTGGAGTTTCAGCCTCAACATCAGTCCTTCCAATGAACACCCAGGACTGATCTCCTTCAGGATTGGACTGGTTGGATCTCCTTGCAGTCCAAGGGACTCTCAAGAGTCTTCTCCAATACCACAGTTCAAAAGCATCAATTCTTCGGCACTCAGCTTTCTTCATACTCCAATTTTCACATCTGTACATGACCACCGGAAAAACCATAGCCCTGACTAGATGGACCTTTGTTAGCAAAGTAATGTCTCTGCTTTTCAATATGCTATCTAGGTTGGTCATAACTTTTCTTCCAAGGAGTAAGCGTCTTTTAATTTCATGGCTGCAGTCACCATCTACAGTGATTTTGGAGCCCCCCAAAATAAAGTCTGCCACTGTTTCCACTGTTTCCCCATTTATTTGCCATGAAGTGATGGGACCAAATGCCATGATCTTTGTTTTCTGAATGTTGAGCTTTAAGCCAACTTTTTCACTCTCCTCTTTCACTTTCATCAAGAGGCTTTTGAGTTCCTCTTCACTTTCTACCATAAGGGTGGTGTCATCTGCATATCTGAGGTTCTTGATATTTCTCCTGGCAATCTTGATTCCAGCTTGTGCTTCTTCCAGCCCAGCGTTTCTCATGATGTGCTCTGCATATAAGTTAAATAAAGAGAGTGACAATATACAGACTTGAAGTACCCCTTTTCCTATTGGAACCAGTCTGTTGTTCCATGTCCAGTTCTAACTGTTGCTTCCTGACCTGCATATAGGTTTCTCAAGAGGCAAGTCCATAGACTGTAGTCCATGGAATTCTCAAGGCCAGAATACTGGAGTGGGTAGTCATTCCCTTCTCTAGGGTATCTTCCCAACCCAGGGATCAAACCCTTGTCTCCTGCATTGCAGGCCGATTCTTTACCAGCTGAGCCACAAGGGAAGTCAAGAATACCAGAGTGGGTAGCCTATTCCTTCTCCAGGAGATCTTCCTGGCTCAGGAATTAAACCAGGGTCTCCTGCATTGCAGGTGGATTCTTTACCAACTGAGCTATCAGGGAAGCTGAATTATATCTTAATAAGGTATAAAAAATAAAAAATGAAAAGAATCAATCTGTCCTCCACCAGCATTAACCAATTAAATTAGAATTTCTGGGAATGGGAGTCAGGCACATGTTTCTCTTCTTTTGTGACAAATTTTATTTATTTGTTTATTTGACTGTGTTGGGTCTTAGGCAGGTGAGGTCTTCCATGCATCATGGAAGATCTTTCCTTGCAGCGCATGGACTCTTTAGTGATGGCGTGTAGGCTTCGGGGTACTTGGGTTCAGCTGTTCCGCAGCATGTGGGATCTTAGTTGCCAAACCAGGGATCAAACCAGAGTCCCCTGCATTGCAAGGCAGATTCTCAGCCACTTCTCCCTGGGAAGTCCCCAGGGACAGGTTCTTGGTGTACAACGAGGACTGAGAACGATGTAGTGGCACAGTGGTAAAGATCCGTCTGCCAATGCAGGAGACGCAGGCTCAATCCCTGGGATGGGAAGACCTCTGGAGCAGGAAATGGCAGCCTACTTCATTATTCTTGCCTGGAAAATTTCATGGACAGAGGAGCCTGGTAGGCTATATAGTCCATGGGGGTCACAAAAAGTCAGCCATGACTGAGCATGCAGGCACGTGCAGGAGATGAGAATCTATTAGTGATCTATGCAGCTTTGTTTTCCCCAAGGCAGAAACAAAATACTTGAGTTCAGTTCAGTTCAGTTCAGTCGCTCAGTTGTGTCTGACTGTTTGCGACCCCATGGATCTCAGCACGCCAGGCCTCTCTGTCCATCACCAACTCCTGGAGTTCACCCAAACTCAGGTCCATCAAGTCGGTGATGCCATTCAGCCATCTCATCCTCTGTCGCCCCTTCTCCTCCTGCCCCCAATCCCTTCCAGCATCAGAGTCTTTTCCAATGAGTCAACTCTTCAATGAGATGGCCAAAGTATTGGAGTTTCAGCTTTAGCATCAGTCCTTCCAATGAACACTCAGGACTGATCTCATTTAGGATGGACTGGTTGGATCTCTTTGCAGTCCAAAGGACTCTCATGAGTCTTCTCCAACACCACAGTTCAAAAGCATCAATTCTTCAGCACTCAGCTTTCTTCACAATCCAACTCTCACATCTGTACATGACCACTGGAAAACCATAGCCTTGACTAGAAGGACCTTTGTTGGCAAAGTAATGTCTCTGCTTTTGAATATGCTATCTAGGTTGGTCATAACTTTCATGGATTCAAATCCAGTTTCAACTGTAAATTTCATTTTAAGAGATTATTTTATTGACACTTCAGTATGGATATGTGGGTGTATTGCTTCAAATAACCCTTTTCAAAAAATGCAAATAGGTAGACAGTTGTTAGTATACCTCAAAGCAATAGAGAAAAAAAAAAGTATTTTGTGTTGAAATTTGAATCAAAGACACCAAGTGATTTATTGCTTTAGATAATTTTGGAAAGTCTTGGTTGCAAAGTTGACTCTGAGTGCTTCAGTGGCCTATTTTTCAAGTGATTGTAATTTACTTGGGATTTAGTCTTCGCTTTGCTCACCATCTGCTGCTCAGTGATATTAGGTAGATCATCCAGTGTTTCTAGGCCTCATATAGTCACTACCAAACAAGGGAATATAATGTCATGTGCTAGGGAATGGGGATATAGTGGGGAAAAAACAAGATAGAATAGATGTGCTTTCTTCCCTTATGCAGATTTCAGGTTCTTTGCATAAAAGTGAAGAGACTGAACCAGGTGGTCTCCAAATTCTTTGATCATTTACTGAGGATAACATAAAGGTAAAAGACAGACTAGAGAAATAACTCCTGTGGGCCTCTTGGGCCTCTTCCATCTTCTGTGATTTAAAGAAATAAATATGCAAGTGTCTTGGAAGGTTGCCTTCAGAATTTGCTATGGAGGATAAATTCGTTGGGTAACATTTTTGCTACCTCTTTATCCTATTNAGTGACAATATACAGACTTGAAGTACCCCTTTTCCTATTGGAACCAGTCTGTTGTTCCATGTCCAGTTCTAACTGTTGCTTCCTGACCTGCATATAGGTTTCTCAAGAGGCAAGTCCATAGACTGTAGTCCATGGAATTCTCAAGGCCAGAATACTGGAGTGGGTAGTCATTCCCTTCTCTAGGGTATCTTCCCAACCCAGGGATCAAACCCTTGTCTCCTGCATTGCAGGCCGATTCTTTACCAGCTGAGCCACAAGGGAAGTCCAAGAATACCAGAGTGGGTAGCCTATTCCTTCTCCAGGAGATCTTCCTGGCTCAGGAATTAAACCAGGGTCTCCTGCATTGCAGGTGGATTCTTTACCAACTGAGCTATCAGGGAAGCTGAATTATATCTTAATAAGGTATAAAAAATAAAAAATGAAAAGAATCAATCTGTCCTCCACCAGCATTAACCAATTAAATTAGAATTTCTGGGAATGGGAGTCAGGCACATGTTTCTCTTCTTTTGTGACAAATTTTATTTATTTGTTTATTTGACTGTGTTGGGTCTTAGGCAGGTGAGGTCTTCCATGCATCATGGAAGATCTTTCCTTGCAGCGCATGGACTCTTTAGTGATGGCGTGTAGGCTTCGGGGTACTTGGGTTCAGCTGTTCCGCAGCATGTGGGATCTTAGTTGCCAAACCAGGGATCAAACCAGAGTCCCCTGCATTGCAAGGCAGATTCTCAGCCACTTCTCCCTGGGAGTCCCCAGGGACAGGTTCTTGGTGTACAACGAGGACTGAGAACGATGTAGTGGCACAGTGGTAAAGATCCGTCTGCCAATGCAGGAGACGCAGGCTCAATCCCTGGGATGGGAAGACCTCTGGAGCAGGAAATGGCAGCCTACTTCATTATTCTTGCCTGGAAAATTTCATGGACAGAGGAGCCTGGTAGGCTATATAGTCCATGGGGGTCACAAAAAGTCAGCCATGACTGAGCATGCAGGCACGTGCAGGAGATGAGAATCTATTAGTGATCTATGCAGCTTTGTTTTCCCCAAGGCAGAAACAAAATACTTGAGTTCAGTTCAGTTCAGTTCAGTCGCTCAGTTGTGTCTGACTGTTTGTGACCCCATGGATCTCAGCACGCCAGGCCTCTCTGTCCATCACCAACTCCTGGAGTTCACCCAAACTCAGGTCCATCAAGTCGGTGATGCCATTCAGCCATCTCATCCTCTGTCGCCCCTTCTCCTCCTGCCCCCAATCCCTCCCAGCATCAGAGTCTTTTCCAATGAGTCAACTCTTCAAATGAGATGGCCAAAGTATTGGAGTTTCAGCTTTAGCATCAGTCCTTCCAATGAACACTCAGGACTGATCTCATTTAGGATGGACTGGTTGGATCTCTTTGCAGTCCAAAGGACTCTCATGAGTCTTCTCCAACACCACAGTTCAAAAGCATCAATTCTTCAGCACTCAGCTTTCTTCACAATCCAACTCTCACATCTGTACATGACCACTGGAAAACCATAGCCTTGACTAGAAGGACCTTTGTTGGCAAAGTAATGTCTCTGCTTTTGAATATGCTATCTAGGTTGGTCATAACTTTCATGGATTCAAATCCAGTTTCAACTGTAAATTTCATTTTAAGAGATTATTTTATTGACACTTCAGTATGGATATGTGGGTGTATTGCTTCAAATAACCCTTTTCAAAAAATGCAAATAGGTAGACAGTTGTTAGTATACCTCAAAGCAATAGAGAAAAAAAAAAGTATTTTGTGTTGAAATTGAATCAAAGACACCAAGTGATTTATTGCTTTAGATAATTTTGGAAAGTCTTGGTTGCAAAGTTGACTCTGAGTGCTTCAGTGGCCTATTTTTCAAGTGATTGTAATTTACTTGGGATTTAGTCTTCGCTTTGCTCACCATCTGCTGCTCAGTGATATTAGGTAGATCATCCAGTGTTTCTAGGCCTCATATAGTCACTACCAAACAAGGGAATATAATGTCATGTGCTAGGGAATGGGGATATAGTGGGGAAAAAACAAGATAGAATAGATGTGCTTTCTTCCCTTATGCAGATTTCAGGTTCTTTGCATAAAAGTGAAGAGACTGAACCAGGTGGTCTCCAAATTCTTTGATCATTTACTGAGGATAACATAAAGGTAAAAGACAGACTAGAGAAATAACTCCTGTGGGCCTCTTGGGCCTCTTCCATCTTCTGTGATTTAAAGAAATAAATATGCAAGTGTCTTGGAAGGTTGCCTTCAGAATTTGCTATGGAGGATAAATTCGTTGGGTAACATTTTTGCTACCTCTTTATCCTATTCTTGGAATGGACAATAAAATAAAAATGTTTCAAAACACTTGAATTCCTTCATAAAAGGATGAATCATAGCTTAAAATATCAATACAAATCTACTTGTTTATTTATGTTAGGTGTTAAAAGCCGCTTTCAAGTAAACCACTTGATTAGTAAATTAATACAACTAAGCATGATTAGCATGTTAGAAATCTCAGCATAGATTAAAAAATTCCAAATGCATAGTTGTGGTGTTCAATACCAACAGAAGGCCACTTTCTGCCTTCCAAGTGCCTTCCAACTTACTCTACTGTTCCATTCAAAGGAGAATGAAAATAATATCAAAATGTAAACATTCAGTGTAATTATCTCCCAAAGAGCTCCTGTGTCTTTGTCTGCCAAGAGAAAGTCTTTGTTGATCTGTTTGTTAATTAACATATCTCGATTTCAGGAAAAAATAAGTCCTTATATTCTTTTTTTTTTTAATTAATTTTTATTTTTTTAGTTGTTTTGCTTTACAATACTGTATTCGTTTTGCTACACATCGACATGAATCAGCCACGAGTATACATGAACTCCCAATCCCGACCCCTACCTCCCCTCTCCCGCCCCACACCCTCTCTCTGGATTATCCCTGTGCATCAGTCCCAAGCATCCTGCATCCTGCATTTTTCTGTGTGTATTCCATTACTTTAATTACTTACAAATGAGAAAGTTAGCATGGTCTGTTAAGAGTCAGAGCTAGTCTTTAAGTCCCAATTCTACTACAAAGTAGCCCTGGTTCTCAGTTTCATCTTATGATACATGCCCTCCTTCCTTATGGAACTGGAGGAAGAAAAAAATGAGATGTTATATTGAAAAGCACTTTGAAATCTAAGAAATCATACACAGATACTATTATTAATTATTAATACTAGTTATATATGCTACCTATATTAACTTTTGAATAACCTTAACAACCTATTTCTCACCCATTTTTCACGTAGAGAAAGTTAATAAACCTAGAATTTTTATTTTGCTCAGCAGTCACAATGTATTAAAAAATTGAGACTAAAGAGAGGAAGCAACTTATGAAGCAAGCTGTTGTTTATTTGCTAAGTCATGTCTGATTCTTTTTCAACCCTGTGGACTGTAGCCTGCCTATGGGATTTCCCAGGCAAGAATAGTGGAGGGGGTTGACATTTCTTTCTCCAGGGGATCTTCCCAACCCAGGGATCAAACCTGCATCTCCTGTGTTGGTAAATGTATTCTTTACCACTGAGACACTTGAGAAGCCCATGAAGCAAGCCAGTGACAAACAAATAGAACTTAGGATGGAGTCCAAACTATCAGTGCTTTCTTCTCCCCTCCTGTCTCTCCTCTTATCCCTCTCTCTCTCTCTCTATCTTTTTTAAGTCTTTATACTCTTTTTTGGAGAAGGCAATGGCACCTCACTCCAGTACTCTTGCCTAGAAAATCGCATGGACGGAGGAGCCTGGTGGGCTGCAGTCCATGGGGTCGCTAAGAGTCGGACACGGCTGAAGTGACTTGCATACTCTTTTTTTAAGCAAATGATTTTCTCCCCCTCCAGAAAACAAGATTTTGGTGAAGCAGTCACCCATGCTTGTGGTAAACGACAATGAGGTCAACCTCAGCTGCAAGTATACGTACAACCTTTTCTCAAAGGAGTTCCGGGCATCCCTTTATAAGGGAGCAGATAGTGCTGTGGAGGTCTGTGCTGTGAATGGAAACCACTCCCATCCACTTCAGTCAACAAATAAGGAATTCAACTGCACCGTGAAAGTAGGCAATGAAACAGTGACTTTCTACCTCCAGGATCTCTATGCCAACCAAACAGATATTTATTTCTGCAAACTTGAGGTTCTTTATCCTCCTCCTTACATAGACAATGAGAAGAGTAATGGCACCATTATCCATGTGAAAGGTAATGTACCACTTGGCCAATGTTTGCTCTCAAGTAACAGTTTTCAACTACAGTCTTGAAAACTAGGTCATGATCAGTGGTGGGGGCTGGCTAACTCCCAAAGAGGGAAACCAGAGGGGAGGTCTACACATGTTAAGCTAGTGATATTTGGCATATTTTGTTTCCTCTCACATTCTGCCCTGGGAAGAAGGAAGGAAATGTACTCAAATGCCATTCCCATATCATTTAATCTACTCTATTCTATTTTTCAGAGAAACATCTTTGTCCATCTCCCCGGTCTCCTGAGTCTTCTAAGCCATTTTGGGCCTTGGTGGTGGTAAACGGAGTCCTAGTTTTCTATAGCTTGCTAGTAACAGTGGCACTTTCTAACTGCTGGGTAAGAGAAACAGCATTGTTTTCATGTAACTTTTCTATTGCATAAGCAATTGGACATATTCAAGAATTTTGCCTATGTGGCTTATTTTCCATTTAACATGTGATTATTTTCTTTTTCTCTGCTAGGTTTGAGTAGGGTTCCCTGCTAGATTCTCTTTTAGACTATTCAGTTTTACCTGAAATAAAAATCTGATGTGAGTTTTATGTTCCAGAAGCCATTGATTAGGTGGCTAGGCAAGTAAGAAGCTAAACGGCAAATTAGAGTGGGGGACAAATTAAGGTAGAAAGTTAGTTTTCTTCTTGCCATTTTGCAATGTCATTATGACATATAAAATATGTATAAAAACATAAGTGACTTGGGAATGTAAGCAACTGAAGCCAATGAACAATTTTTGTTCATGGTCAAAAATCATGAGAAATTTGACTACTGAAATTACACATTCAAACCTAGCAAAGAAACTAGGTCTGTTTATCTGAGTCATATTTTTATCTCTTCTGAAGCAGTTAAATTTTGTGAGGCCAAGTATGGTGCTGTCATTATGAAACTATAATGAGGGTTAGACTGTTCTGAGCTCTCACTGCTGAATTAGAGTTTACAAACTTTTGCAATTCATGCAATTAACTTATAGTGTTTTTCTCTACCTTCTTCAATATTGAAGTTTTGGCCTAGGTTTGAACACATATTGATAACCATATATACTGTGAATCAGGGACCTCCTTATTTTCTTTCCTTTTTCTTACTCAGAAGCTTGCTGTTCTTATGTACATGGGTGGCAGTCATTCCATATTGTCTTTGAATTTTTTTTTTAGAAGTCAGATGCATGCATGAATCATTTACTCAACAAGAGATGTATGTTCCTCAAGGATAAAGACTATTTCTCTTGATATTCATCATCCATC
This sequence comes from Aepyceros melampus, assembly GCA_006408695.1. Lineage (NCBI taxonomy): Eukaryota > Metazoa > Chordata > Mammalia > Artiodactyla > Bovidae > Aepyceros > Aepyceros melampus. The sequence goes on along the minus strand of SJXQ01011989.1, from coordinate 230,066 downwards.
TGGTATTAAATACATTTAGTTTAGTGTTTATAGAATACCTATGAATTGATAACCCCTAGAGAGGCCAAACTAAGGACTTAAATGACTATGCGTGGAGCACCATACTCTTCTTGAAGGCACAGTCCATACATCTGATTTGTACATGGATCAGTAATTTCTGGGAGTCATGTCATGTTGAAGCCATCCTATTTACTATAGCCTTGGTGCTGGGCAGGGCATGAGTGGAGGGGGAGGGCAGTTGGGTTCACAGTCATGCCCAGGATGAATTCAGCCTGTAATCCTTTTAAACTCTTGTTGGTCTATGGCCAACGTTTGCCTCTCCCTTGTTTCCCCATGCTTCTCCCATTTGGGGAGACTAAGGGGCAGATGGACATTATCAGGCAGCCTGTGGCCTAATCTGTACCTCCAGCAAGATCTGTAAGCACCAAAGTGGCTGCTTATTCTTGGAAATCCTTTATACCAGATATTATCTTGCGAATTTGCCTGCCTTGCTTGCCTTCTGCAAGTTGCCCAGCCCTGATGGGGGCCTTTTATGTAGTAAAATATTGCCCAAATTCTTTCTCTGATGTTAGTTGAGTCCCTTCATCTTTTGTGGATCTTGCTATCTTCATCCAAGATACCTTCCATCTTTGAACCTCTGTGGAGTTTGTCAATAATATAATTTAGAAACTCAGTTCCTGTTTTTATCTTGATCTCCTTAGAATAACAACTTCTTCATTAAAATCCAGGTGCAGTGTCTTTTGGGGGTACATTTTCAGGACAGGTACTTCCCTGTACCATGCTGACCTACGTTAATGTACTTTCCTAGCTTTGTGAAAAGTAATTTTGGAAACTGTTTTAACTTTTTGAGGCCAGAAAGTTATTGCTCACCATTTAAAATGTATTGGCAATATGCACTAGAGTATCAGTTATTATAACCAGGTTATGTATTATATAACTGTTATATAATATATAACTATAATATAATTATATATTATAATATAATATATAACAGTTATATATTATATACCTAATATATTAAGTGGCTCGAATTACCCAAAGGGACAAAAGTGGCTTCTCATTTTTAATGAGTTTAAAAAGTAGATTTTCAACTTGGAAATATCCTAATGCAATACATTTTTCTTTGGCAGCACTACTAATTTCTAGGGCTTCCCTGGTGGCTCAGATGATAAAGAGATGGCAGTGTGGGAGCCCTGGGTTTGATCTCTGGGTCAGGAGGATCTCCTGGAAAAGGGAATGGCTACCCAGTCCAGTATTCTTGCCTGGAGAATTCCATGGACAGAGGAACCTGATGGGCTACAGTCCATGGGGTTACATAGAGTCGAACATGACTGAATGACTAACACTAACTCCTAGTGAGGTTCATCTTGCTTTGTCTTGAGCAAACTTTTTCTGGCTCTTTCTGTCTCATGAGCTCCCTGAAAATTGGGAAGTCTCAGTGCTTGGTATACCTTATCTTCTTCTGTGGCCTCTTGTGGTTAATGAGGTTACTCAATAAAAAGTACCCGTTATTTGCATCTTAAACATAGGTGTTTGTACTCTCGGACCAAAAGGAGATGAAATAAATATATATGTGTATTTCATTGAATAACACAGGATTTTTACCTAGGCTTGTCTTTTCCCAGTACTGTTACTGTTCAAGCAACAAGCACTTTACTGAGATAGGCAGGCAGATCATTAGGGATCCCTAGAGTTTAGCCATTTCAGGGGTACTTTTCTAGGATCCTATTTTTGGCTGGTCTGCACTGTGCCTTGGTGTAAGCTGCTGTTTTCCAGAACTTCCTGAGGACCTGTGATGTACTGCCTTAAGCAGTTCTAGGCTGAGTGGGTTTTTGGGAGCAGCTGCAGATGCTATCTCAGTTCTTGACCTGTTGCTGACATTTGAGTAAACAAAGAGCTCCCCTCTGCCAGGCGGCCACAGACCAGCACCTGTCACCCTCACTCAATCCTGCATTTGCTCCATGGAGCTGGTAAGCCCATTCTCCATCTTAGTCTAAAGGAACACTTAAAAAACAGTTTTTTCCTCTATAAATCACACTGTGGGGAATGTGGGGAGTGTGTGTACAGGTAGTATCTGTCTTTAAATCCAGTGGGTGAGCTTTTAAAAATCGATTATTAATAATGAATTAATTTGCCTGCAATGGGTCTTAGTTGCATCATGTGGGATCTTACGTTGAGGCACATGGACCTGTAGTTTGGGCTTCAGTACTTGCTGCACCTGGGCTTAGCTGCTCAGCAGCATGTGGAATCTTCAGTCCCTGACCAGGGATCAAACCTGTATCCCCTGAATTGCAACGTGGATTCTTAACCACTGGGCCTCCAGGGAAGTCCCTCCAGTGAGTTCTTGAAGACCATGGCTTTTAAATATATTGTCTTATGTTTACCTGTGTCTTTCTGCTGCTTCCAAGAAATGAATGGCAAGGATGGGGTAGGAGGAAGAGAAAGGGAGGAGTGGTCCTGAAATCAAAATCACACGTCTGTGGCATAGAGTGAATGGTGAAGGGTTGAATGACTTAGTCACCCAGGTATGTAAAGTGAGTGCTCTGCACACATATACACACATGCTACATGCTCACGGACACTGTGGGTTCTATTTACTGTTCCCAGCCATGCATGTGTCATTTCTATCCCACTGTTGTATTTACAGTTAGGGTGAAAATGACTAAATCTGCTATCTGATAACAGCAAGAGGGTAAGCATGGGAGCAGACTGCAGCAGATTTTTCATAATTTTGGTGCATTCCAGAGAACTTCAGAATCAAGACGTCTTCATTGTGGGGGTCCTTCTAATTGGCTATAGTTTAATTTGAGTGTCCAGAGGCAAAAACTGTCCTTAGAAGTCTGGCAAGGGGAGTCCTCAGAGTTAGAGTAAGTACTAATTTACTAAGTAAGTATTATCCTGCCTCCCAGGATATCAGCAGCAGCCTTTCACATTTATTTCAGGGCAGTTCCTTGTCTCACTCCTTCCCTGCCATAACCCTGTGCTCAAGAGGACTCTACTGCTGCTAAGTCACTTCAGTCATGTCCAACTCTGTGCAACCCTATAGACGGCAGCCCACCAGGCTCCCCTGTCCCTGGGATTCTCCAGGCAAGAACACTGGAGTGGGTTGCCATTTCCTTCTCCAATGCATGAAAGTGAAAAGTGAAAGTGAAGTTGCTCAGTCGTGTCCGACTCTAAGCGACCCTGTGGACTGCAGCCTACCAGGCTCCTCTATCCATGGGATTTTCCAGTCTTTTATTTATAGAAAGGATATAGAACCAAGATGTTTCAAGGGCAACTTCCCTCACACACTTGGTTTCCATAGCTATCTCTCTCTGAATGAATCCCCCAGTTATGTCTATTTAATGCTGTCCTCTTCTTACTTCCAGCTAGATAACCATCCATCATCTCAAATCCCAAATAACCAAAACTGAATTGAGAGCCACTCTCAAACCTACTTCCCTCTCTTCTTGCCTTATACCTGTGGATGGAACACTATCCTCTTGGTCACCCGGGCTCCGATCGTTAGTCATCTCTGAGTGTGAGCAAGAAGGAGGACCCAGTCTAACAATACTCATTCTAACTTGATGATGTATTTGTATCCATTGCTCCCTTTTCATGCCTTTCTTTTTCATGATCAGACTCTTCAGATCAGGATTTCTTGGTCTTGGTACTACTGACATTTTGAGCTGGATAAGACTTTGTCGTCAGGAGCTGCCTTGTACAATGCAGGATGTTGAGCAGCATCCTTGGCCTCGACCCACTAGAGACCAGTAGCACTCATCCTAGTTGTGACAACCCAGAATGTCTTCAGATGTTGTCAGATGTCCCCTTGGACAGGGGATAAGGGAACTGGAGGTGTCAAGGATGAGGCTTAGGAGGTCTAGCTTGGGCAGCTATATGTAGGATAGTGTCACTCATTGGGATGAGAAACACTAGAAGGGACCAGCCTTCATGCCTTTGAACATGTTGAGTTTAAAGCACCTTTGAGATCTAATCCAGAGATATAAATTTGGGTGAATAGGTGATAACTGAAGCTGTGAATATGCATGAAGTTGCCTGGAGAGGATGAGTAGAGGAGAATGCCTAGGACCGTGAGGAACTCTAACACTGAATGTCTAGTTAGGGAAGAATGAGTTTGCAAAGGAGGCAAGGAGACAGTGGCCATCTTTCTGCCAGGTAGGATGAAACCTGGAAGTACCATCTCACAGAAGGCAAAACAGAGTGTTTCAGAGAGGAGGGAGTAGTGGATCATTTAGAATGCAGCTGAGAGTTCAAAAGATGAGGCCTGAAAACGTGTTTTGCCAACTTTCAGCACTTAACTCATGGCCCTTTGACAAAGAAGATGGGAAGGGCTCAGGTAGGAGTGCATGGAAATAAGGCCAGTCTTTTGCTTACTTATTCATGACATTCCTGTCCAACGTATTTACTTTTGCATCAGGCCTATATGCCAAGAAATAGACTCCCCACCCCCCCCCCCCCC